>CM050412.1:2287267-2592267 GCA_027564155.1 Gymnocypris eckloni scoliostomus
AATAGTCCATCATTAGTCCAATAAAGCACCACCCATCCTTAATAAAAAGTCCCTCACATGGCTCCGGGGGGTGAATAAAGGCCCCCTGTAGCAAATCAATGCATAAAATAATATACCAATATTTAAAACTTTATAAACAGTCATTTCTAACTTTCGCTAACTACGTGCATTCACAATAGCATACCGCTCCAGCGAATGACGTCGGTCGTCGACCGCAGCATAAGCTTAGCTTGAGGATGGCTTGAGGATGAGTAAATTATGGGGTCATTTTGATTTTGGTGAACAACCCCTTTAAGAAATAATGTATAAGGAATGAGAAATATCAAAGATTTTGCAGGCTAAGTCACTAGATGATAGGAAAAATAGCTGGCAAGGCTTTTAAAAAGTGCATGTACAACATTAGTAGGCCTGCAACATTAAGCGTAGAGGTGATTTACAGTATTGAGATTCAATTAAATATGAATTGTTGGATCCAAACAGAGGTGTGTCCTTGTTCCAGCCCATGACATCCAAATCTCACTCCATCCAGTCAATTCATATTTCTATCTAATATAGACAGTGACAGGACTGCCAGCTTTTGGCACTGTAACAATGTTTATCTTCTGTATTAAACTATTTTTATGACAGTAGCTGTGACATATTTACGTCCAGGAAATGATCATATCATCGTTGTTTTCCAGTGACATACGTATAGTGTGTTTGCAAGAGTTTTTTTTTTAATCCCACGCAAATTAATTATTAAAATTCGCACGCTCTCTCTCTCTCTCGCGCGCGCGCGCGCGGTGCCTGTGTGCGTCATCTGGAGTGGCGTCACGTGGGAGTACAAAGCCAGCGCTCGCGCTCGTTACAAATGATTCGAGGAGATACTTCACAAAGAACACTGCTATTTCTTATTTACCAAAATTATACAACCAGATATGAGTGACTTTTACTGTTTATCGAGGCGAATTCATCTGTTTGATAGGATTATTCACGCGTCCGAGTGAAATGACGGAAACCACGCTCGCCTCATGCTGTTTATTATGGATTTATAGACTAGAAAAACGCTCGACCGGTGGACTGACAGGAAAGAAAGGGAAGACTTGTTCCGTTTTCGAGCTATTCTCGTCCAGACCACATGTTTTGCTCGTAAATCGTGAAGTTTATCTGGAGCGCGCGTCCAGCTGCTGGCTGAGATGGAGAGGATGAGCGCGCACAGAGGGAAGTTTTCTCTCCTCACATCCAAACAAAGAGAGTCCCGTCTCGGATTATCAAACTACAGAACATCAGCCTTCAGAGCGAAATATTGGCGGAAGTGTCCTGCTCTGTGAAGCGGAAATATGAAGCTGCGCGTGAGGTCTGCTTGTGCGTAATGGACACATAGCATCAGGAGGAGGGTCTCAGCACACAGGTGTGTATTATCATCGGTCAATAAAATATTGGTGCTAAGCTTTAGCATTCACTGAATCGCAAACCAGAAAAAATAATTACATATACACTAAACACAGTGAGGGTTTTGTTTTTAGATGACTGCAAATCTGGCCCCAATACTTCACTTCTGTAATTTTCTCACAAGTATGTTATCTACTTGCATTGAAGTGGTTCTGTTTATCTGAATGATGCGATAAAGGACATGTTGAGCAGGTTTGTTAAATGTCAGTATCTCTCCATTCGACAGACGAGCAGATGAAACAACACCTATATTGGAGAGCATACGATCGATGTGATTGGGCCGCAGAGGACTTTATTACTTCTGCCTCCTCCCCCCCCCCTACACACACACACACACTCACTCACTCACTCTCGCACATACACTCAGTCACTCACTCACTCACTCACTCACACACACACACACACACACACACACACACACACACACACACACACACACTCACTCACTCACACACACACACACACACACACACACACACACACACACACACACACACACACACACACACACACACACACACACACACACAGACAGATCTGTGCTTATGCACAACAGATGATCGTGGGTAGTCATATATATTCATACAAGAATCTAGTCACCCTTAAGACATTCTCAATTTATAAATGAATTCCAACTCATGAAAAAGTGAAATTAAAAAGAAATATGATTTAATTTTTTTCAAAATGAAAAAGACATGTACACGTATACATATGCAAATACATATGTGACCCTGGACCACAAAACCAGTAATAAGGGTCAATTTTTCAAAATTGAAAGCTGATCTGAAAGCTGAATAAATAATATTTCCATTGATGTATGGTTTGTTATGATCGGACAATATTTGAAAATCTGGAATCTGAGGGTACAAGAAAAATCTAAATATTGAGAAAATCATCTTTAAAGTTGTTCAAATGAAGTTCTTATCAATGTATATTACTAATCAAGTTTACGGTAAGAAATTTACAAAATATCTTCATGAAACATGATCTTAATGTCCTAATAATTTTGGGCATAAAAGAAAAATAAATAATTTTGATCCATACAATGTATTTTTGACTATTGCTACAAATATACCCCAGCGACTCAAGACTGCTTTTGTGCTCCAGAGTCACATATATAAATTTAGCATGCATATTATATAGCATGTTTAGTAATAAAAACAATTACAAACTGAAAAGATCTTTTGGTGTTTTGCAGAAGTCCTAAAAACATTAAGATGATAGAAACGTCTATTCCAGGGTTTTAACACATTAAGTCTCTTAGATGGAGCATTCTTTGCTAAATAAGTAGCTGTTTTCTCTCTTTTTAAAGCAGTTTTTAAGCATGAAATGAAAATTGCTGTTGAGCATCATGATCATTTAGACAGCGTTACTGATGGATGATAGCTGGCTGAGTAAGAAATGCTGTTGGAGACAGCTGCAGAAAGCTCAGGGCCATCGTGATGTTTCTCACCACTGAGCAGATCTGCATGCCTAAAAAACGACCCTGACAAAGCTTAAGGAACCACTCAAATGTTAACAGTACTACAACAAGCCAAAACAACAGCTCACTGGCGATTACTTTATTAAGTGAAATGCTGTTTTGCTGTGGATTAGCCGTGTATGGCTCTGTCTTACTGTAATTTAATCTCTTTGTTGGGGTCTAGCTCGATAATAAACCTACAAGCTTTTACAGAACATTAGCAGAAAACTGCTTCGCATTACAAAACTGGTTATATCTTTGTCCACAAAAATTTATGAAATTAAATAAAGTTAGTGCGCTTTAAAAGTGATCCGAACTCAGAGCACCTGCAAAGTGATTACTGTGAACCGAGCCACTCAAAACACTTCATTATAAGCCGCATCTTCAAACCTCGTTAACATTGTTTCATGCTGAGTTTAAATGTGAAACACACCAGTGCAGAAAAAAACATGGCTTAGGGTGCTTTCACATATGCCTCGTTTAGTTTGGTTGAATCGCACTAGAGTTGGTTTTCTCTCTTGGTGCGGTTCGGTTGGTCCGGTGTGAATGCACTCGGGTGCGCACCAAAAGCGGACCAAACAAGCGTACCTCCTTGAAGAGGTACGCTTTCAAACGAACCCTGGAGCGGTTAGTTTGTGGTGAGAACACAATCCGACCTCAAACAGACCCAACTGCAAAAAGAACTGCGCATTTTTGGGCTAAACCAGCTGCCATAGTCAGCTGTACTGTGCATTATGGGATGAGGAAGTGTTTGTAGTTTAGCATGGCAGGTCACGGACACACTTGGGGTTAGGGGTGTGCGATATTGAAAAAAAGTGATATCTCGATATTTTTGTGGATTTTTTCGAATGTGTTATTGTGCTGATATCTGACTACCGTGCACAGCTGCAGTTTCTGATTTTCTTCATATTCTGTGTGCTCAGCTCACATCAGTGATTAATCAATCTTTTCATTTTCGTTTAAATTAGATTTTTACCTTTTAATAAAGCCATTTTATTTCTAAAAGTGTACATCTTTTGAGTCAAATTGTTACATTTAACCAGTCAATTAAGATGATACACATTTAGGCTGCTCCCAAACAAATTAAACCAATATCATCAATATTGATGTATAACCTCTGCATAAGTTGCATCTGAAGGTGTTTAGATGTATTCACACATTGTTTAATGCAGCTCAGAGGGACATGGAGTGCTTTAACCAGTTACAAATGCATAATTTTTTTTACATTTTAAACAAAAAACATTGAATACTGATATTTAAAAAAAATGAAAATAGACTTTAAATGTGAAATTAAATCGCCAGCAGGTGGCAGTAAGTCACGGTTAACAAAGTGAGTCGTTGCGACTGAACCGAATCATTTAAACGGTTCATTGATTCATTCATGAACGAATCACTGAGACTCAAAACATCGCTGTAGCTGTTTGGAATTAAATTTTGTCAGCGAAATGCAGCAAAAACAGGCAATATGGTGTCTAAAACGTAAGTATCTTAATATTAACTTATTGTTTATTGAACTGTTGTATAAAATCAATATCAAATTTGTAATCATGCTTATTTTTTAAGAAAAAACGGCACCCTTCCTGTGATTTTAATCATATGAAATTTTGTGCCCCATACCTTGAATTTTGCGATCATTCTTAATGCATTTTAATCGACTGAACCATGCAGTGAAAGAACACGCTCTAAATGCGTGCGTGCACTGTTTAACCCCTTCATCACCACGCAGGCTAATGTATGCATGCACTATGTAGGTGTTAGTTGGGTTTTGGCAAAATACTCAATATTGTCAAATTGCACATTGTTAAAACAACAATTACGATATTATCGCAGACGATATACAGTGGGGCAAAAAAGTATTTAGTCAGCCACCAATTGTGCAAGTTCCCCCACTTAAAAAGATGACAGAGGCCTGTAATTTTCATCATAGGTATACCTCAACTATGAGAGACAAAATAAGAAAACAAATCCAGAAAATCACATTGTAGGATTTTTAAAGAATTTATTTGCAAATTATGGTGGAAAATAAGTATTTGGTCAATAACAAAATTTAATCTCAATACTTTGTTATATACCCTTTGTTGGCAATGACAGAGGTCAAACATTTTCTGTAAGTCTTCACAAGGTTTTCACACACTGTTGCTGGTATTTTGGCCCATTCCTCCATGCAGATCTCCTCTAGAGCAGTGATGTTTTGGGGCTGTCGCTGGGCAACACGGACTTTCAACTCCCTCCAAAGATTTTCTATGGGGTTGAGATCTGAGACTGGCTAGGCCACTCCAGGACCTTGAAATGCTTCTTCGAAGCCACTCCTTCATTGCCCGGGCGGTGTGTTTGGGATCATTGTCATGCTGAAAGATCCAGCCACGTTTCATCTTCAATGCCCTTGCTGATGGAAGGAGGTTTTCACTCAAAATCTCACAATACATGGCCCCATTCATTCTTTCCTTTTACACAGATCAGTCGTCCTGGTCCCTTTGCAGAAAAACAGCCCCAAAGCATGATGTTTCCACCCCCATGCTTCACAGTAGGTATGGTGTTCTTTGGATGCAACTCAGCATTCTTTCTCCTCCAAACACGACAAGTTGAGCTTTTACCAAAAAGTTCTATTTTGGTTTCATCTGACCTTATGACATTCCCCCAATCCTCTTCTGGATCATCCAAATGCTCTCTAGCAAACTTCAGACGGGCCTGGACACGTACTGGCTTAAGCAGGGGGACATGTCTGGCACTGCAGGATTTGAGTCCCTGGCGGCGCAGTGTGTTACTGATGGTAGCCTTTGTTACTTTGGTCCCAGCTCTCTGCAGGTCATTCACTAGGCCCCCCCGTGTGGTTCTGGGATTTTTGCTCACAGTTCTTGTGATCATTTTGACCCCACGGGGTGAGATCTTGTGTGGAGCCCCAGATCGAGGGAGATTATCAGTGGTCTTGTATGTCTTCCATTTTCTAATAATTGCTCCCACAGTTGATTTCTTCACACCAAGCTGCTTACCTATTGCAGATTCAGTCTTCCCAGCCTGGTGCAGGTCTACAATTTTGTTTCTGGTGTCCTTTGACAGCTCTTTGGTCTTGGCCATAGTGGAGTTTGGAGTGTGACTGTTTGAGGTTGTGGACAGGTGTCTTTTATACTGACGAGTTCAAACAGATGCCATTAATACAGGTAACGAGTGGAGGACAGAGGAGCCTCTTAAAGAAGAAGTTACAGGTATGTGAGAGCCAGCAATCTTGCTTGTTTGTAGGTGACCAAATACTTATTTTCCACCATAATTTGCAAATAAATTCTTAAAAAAATCCTACAATGTGATTTTCTGGATTTTTTTTTCTTATTTTGTCTCTCATAGTTGAGGTATACCTATGATGAAAATGACAGGCCTCTCTCATCTTTTTAAGTGGGATAACTTGCACAATTGGTGGCTGACTAAATACTTTTTTGCCCCACTGTATATCGCACACCCCTACTTGGGGTTGTGAGGGGGTTTGGAGAATCCACCCGTGCAGTTGTCTCTCCATAATAGCAATGTGCTGTCTGCTGGATTTGACTCCTGTCTTTGTTTACTTCCGGGAATTTTCCCGCACGCTCTTTCTGACCAATCGAAAAGCAGTTTAGGGAATGCGTTCAAAGACACATCTAGCCAACAAGTGAAGCGGATGTTTTCACGTGACTGCATTTTGGTTTGGACCAGAGCTAACAGTGTGGTGTGTAAAGGAACCAAAACGGCTAAAAATAGCTACAATGTATTTTTTTGCCTTTGGTCCGGACCAAAGCAAATGAACTATTGGAATTTCCTGGTGTGAATACACCCTAATTAGGCTACTCTCTAAACCAGCATTTTTATATTGGATAATTATGCCCAGGGCTCTCAAGTTATAGCTAAAGTTTGGAGTGAGATTAGGGGAGGGGCCACTCAAAGGGGAGGAGTCACTCAAACGGGAGGGGCCACACAAAGGGGAGGAGTCAGTCAAATATTTGCAACACCCAAGCTTTTGCTAGCATTTCAATTTTACCTATTGTTCATAATTGACCAGCACAAACAGAAATGATAACATCAGGTAAATCTGATGAAAGACACATTCATTCTAATAAAATAAAAAGATTTATGTATTTAAAAATACAAATGTATCAAATATAAAAATGTATTTAGCCTCTGCTGTTCAGTTGGCATGTTTGGGGCCAGATTTCTAACATTTTTGATACTTTTAAAAAATATATAAAACTATTTATTTTATTTGGATGAATTTGTCTGTGTTTTATCAGATTTACCAACTGTTATAACATCTCTAGTACTTTCCTTCCAGGAAGCCAAAGCTAAGCCTAAAGCTTCGGTTGCAAAGCAGTTGTGAGGTTTTGTGTATTTTTTTGACTGCATCAATAATACTTTTGCACAAATTTGTCTATATTCCAACTTCATCTCTGACTATATTTTAAGTGATTTCATCCAGGAAACTTAAAATCAAAAAAAAAAAAATATGACGGGTTTCCGACGCGCATCCATTTTGCGGCAGAATCGCGTAATTCACCCGGAAACAACAACATCCTAATTTCTGATTGGCTGGTAGATGGCATTTAACTCCGTATAACTCGAGACAGCTATGAACTCGGCAGAGAACTTTCCTCTGTATTCCCTCGTCTATTAATTGTACACATAGCGGGACAAGTTATCCCTTCTCAGCGTGAGAAATACAATGTGAGAGCGTGTGAACTGGTTGAAATGCGTGTGTCTCACGGTTAATACGTGAGACTTGAGCAGAGGTGGTCAGTAACGAAGTAAAACTTCTTCGTTCCTGTACTTAAGTACATTTTTCAAGTATCTGTACTTTACTGGAGTAGTTTTATTTTGAGTAACTTTGAGTTTACTTCACTACATTCCAAAGTATAAGATCGTACTTTTTACTTCACTACATTTCATAAAACATATCGTTACTCCTTATAATACATCACGTGCTCCGAGACGCAGAAGCGGTGTCTGATTCATGAACAAACTGATTCTTTTCAATGAACCTGTTAAATCGGTTTGCAAATCGCAACAAACGATTCATTATTGCAGCTGTTCTCGAGTCGAAAGCTCACTGATTCAAATGATCCGTTTAGAGCGAGTCTTCTTCAGTGAACTGAACTCACAAGTAAAGAACCGGGAGATCTTGTGAGCGCGCGCTACTGATGCTGTGAAAAGTAAGTTACTAATGTCGAATTTTAGGATTAATTATTGTAACTGAAAATAATATTTAGGTCAAAACTGTCAGTTGTTTGTGAACTAAATCTGCTCGCTGCTGTAACGTTAGCAGTTTTATTAAAATACTACGCATTTAGACCTATGTGACGTCTGTTTTTATATTGTTTATCAACAGTAACGTTATACATTTTTATATTGTTTAGATCAACTAGCCGAGTAGACAGATATGAATGTTTATTCATAACCATACTGAAAATGAGTAAATATTGTTAGCTGATGCTAACTGTCTAGCTAACAAGCTTGCTGGTGCTAAGTTGAGGAAATTTTTAGATATAAAGTCCAAATATCTTTATTCAACCACCTAGATAGATTCCATCTGAGGGGAAAAGAAATGATGTGATGTTCAGAACATAGTAACTACAGTAATTATCAGAGGGAAGTGATGCCCTCTGGGGGCATTTGGCCAGGGGTGTTTTTACACCACAGTAAAAAACAAAGTTTGAGAAGAAAAAAAAATCATTATGAAAATATAATTATATTTTCCTTAAAATGTTCTTCCTAATTTCAGGCCTAATTCTCATGTCATATATAACTGACGTTCTGCAAAACAACAAGTTCTAAAACACTTTTTCTTACTGGTGAAAATTAGATGGTGAAATCTGTTTTCTCTCAGGTACATGGCAGTGTAAACTTCACAGTGAACATTACTACATCACTCTCATCAATCTAGTCCATATCAACTAAATATATATCTTGACTCTATATAGTGGTTATTTTGGGAAAAACACAGGTATTTTGGGCAGTAGGATTATAAAAATATGTGCTAATATAAAATTAAATAATGTAGTCTATATAAAATTGCTAAATAAATCTGTCTATCAGTAATTTTTTACTTAAGTACATAAAAAATTTAGTACTTTTACTTTTACTGGAGTAATATTTTATTATACGTATCTGTACTTTTACTCAAGTACTTGATCTGTGTACTTTGTCCACCACTGGACTTGAGAGCCCTGTATGTCACTAGCCAATCTGATTCTCAGTCATAAAAGCCTTAGGGCTCATCTCTCTGTGCTGAGTGTTAACAGATCCCAGGAATGGTTTGTGTTTCTGCCTGTTTTTTTTTTGTTTGTTGAGTGAGACACACTGTCCTGAAGAGTTTAACAAACCTGCCTGTACTTTTTAAAGAGATCATGAAATGCATTTTTTTTTCTTCCCCAAAATGTTTCCTGAGATGCATTATAATCTGAGTACTGTATATCAAAATCAGTCATGTGGTCATTTTCTACCCTGAGTTTAGCCTCTGCTTTGAAGGCTTCTTTTGAATCTTCGATGTAATCCCCCACTGCTAATATCTCTGCATATGAAATGAGTGTTACATGTGGAACTATATTATATTACTATATTAACTAATCGTGAAAAGTGTTAATTATCGCATTGTTGCAGTGCTGCACTGTAACCGAACTAGGGATGCGCGGTATACCGGTACTGTAAAATTACCGGTATTTATTATATTTCAAACGGTACGATATCATAATTTTGCATATTTCGGTATTTTATACGCTGCTGTTCCGAAGTTCACCTGTAGGCGGCAGTGCTTCTCAAATCGCTGCGCATCCGGTAAATGTGACACCAGAACAAGTGAACAACACGATGAATCAAACAGATTAAACTATCAACGCGCCCGAAACAAACAAATGAAGAGAACAGTAGAAGTGAAATATGACTTTACTTTGCATACAAAACAGATGATAAAGGTGAACGAACTGACCACAGGAGGCAAGACCTCAAATCTGGCTAAGCATTTGTCGCTTGCTCATCCTGATCTTTTCCGAAAACTAACGTTAGAGATCGACAGGTTGGTAAGTGCATCATACATTCATAATTGTAAGTTTTATTCACAACTTTTTTGCGTGTTATAAAGGCTTCCCGGTTAAATGTTTCATTGGTGGTCAGATGTGCGCTTTTTCTTAGCCCGTTACGTTAACGTTACACCTGAAGAGCGCACGGAAAAGCCTGCAACAGCCCCTGATAACTGAACCAAGTTATCTTGTGAGCCAATACTGTCAAAACACAACAAGGTTTGTGTATAGACTCATTTGGTTATGTCTAAAAGGAAAGTAAACAGCCGAGATAAACGGATGCGCGCCTGCATATTAGAAACACGCAGGTCTTAAAGGAACAGTATTAAACATGCAGCCGACTGTAATTAAAGGGATAGTTCAACCTACAATTGTATTTATGTCATTAGATTTACTCACTCACATGTTGTCCCAAACCTGTATTAATTTCTCTCTTGTGCTGAACACAAAATAAGGTATTTTGAAGAAGGTGGAAAACCAAACAGTTGCTGGTCCACATTGACTTTGATAGAAATAAAAAAATACTATAAGTCACTGAGGACCAGCAACTGTTTGGTTTTCCACCTTCTTTAAAATATAATTTATGTTCAGCAGAAGAAAGAAACTTACTCAGGTTTAAAACTAAACTCGAGGGAGTAAATGATGGTATAATATAAAACACTATGACAGAATTATTATTATTTAATGCTAACACAAAACACAAAGAAAAAATAACTTACTACTTTTGACAGAAAAAATAATACAGCTGCTTTAATAGAAATCAATCTATATAGTGTTTTATTTTATATTTGTTCATTCAATTTCTTGAATGTTCCTGCTAAATATGCCTATTGTACCTGAAAATAAAGCACCGTTTGTTTTATTTGTATATTATGTGTATTTGTAATGTGTATATTTGTTCTTATTTTTAATAACAAAGATAAAATAATGACACAGATTTTTATCTTCCCACACTTTGGTCTAAATATCCACCATATTTTATATTTTGTAACCTTGAAAGGATTTGCCTTTGTAATAGGTCAATTATTTTGGCTGCACTGCTCAGACACAATAGTAAAATCAACATGACAAAGAATCGTGAAATTGTGATATTTCTAAAAAAAATAGTGATGTGATATTTTTGCCATATCACCCCACCCCTACTTTGACTGTTAGAATAACACTTTAAAGAAACATTTGTTATTATTCTTTAACAGCACTGACATTATTATAGCACTTATAAATGTAGGTCAATAATTATTTATAAATTATAAATGTAAGCTACTAATATATGTTTAGTATGTTAACATTATGCATTAAACACATACCTAACATTAACCAAGATTTTGGTATCGATACCGAGGTACTACATTCTGGTATCGTACCGAATCCAAAATTATGGTATCGAGCCATTCCTAAACCGAACACAGAAGTGTCTGCTGAACACATAATGCAACGATCTCCTTAATGCCACTTGATGTTTGCACCCTCAAATGCTTTCATCATAACTAACTCAGTGAAAACACAATGAGACTCACTGAGCAGTGTAAACTGTGTCATTGATTATAAATGCACAAATCACCCAATTCGTATGCACATTTTAAAGTATTGCATCAGAAACAAGAAAAGGAAACGCCCAAAAAAAATGAATTCACAAAAAGCCTTTGCACTCGTTTGAGGTTGTTTTTGACTCGTGAGAAAAAGGGTGAATGCAAAATAAATGATTCCATGCACATCAAAAAAGTAATATGACGTTGCGCTATGGGATGGCAAAACCTGAGTAACTAGAGCGATTTCATCGCACAGCATCTGAAATGTTATTATGGTCATTCTGAAATCTGTCATCAAAGTATTTCTGTATAATTGTCGTACACAACTGCATTTCCAAATCACAACATTCCTCTCCAAAAGCAATGACAGCATTTATTGTGTTTCGTCTGCTCGCAAGTCATTTATTATATTCAATTCAAGATTATTTGTATAGCGCTTTTTACGACACAATCGTTGCAAAACAACTTCACAGGAAATTAAGTTTCTAAAATAGATTTATTTTGTAGAAACTCAATATAATTAACTTATTCAGTTAATTCAGTGTAGTCGCTGATGGTTGACTTCCTCTGAGGTCTTCCAAGGGGGTTGTCATCATCTCTTCTCAGGTGTTCGGTCATCCCAGATCATTTAAGGGTTGGATCCAGACTGAAGCTTGTGTAATTATGGGATGTTAATCCAAAAACAGAGAAACAAATAGAGACATAATTAGCGTAGCTGTTGTTCCATCCAAGCAAAAATTATCTGCTCAACCCAAGCTAAAGCATAATGATGTGCATTTGTTCAGATAAACTGGCAGTACAAGATTGTGAGATGCATAATATGAATGCTTGGCTAAAGAGTCTTTAATCTAGATTTAAATTGAGAGAGTGTGTCTGAACCCCGAACGTTATCGGGAAGGCTATTCCAGAGTTTGGGAGCCAAATATGAAAAAGTTCTACCTACTTTAGTGGACTTTGCTATCCTAGGTACTACCAAGAGTCCAGAGTTTTGCGACCTTAGGGAGCGGGTTGATTGTAGCGTGATAGAAGACTTGTTAGGTACGCAGGAGCTAAATCATTTAGGGCCTTATAGGCAAGTAATAATATTTTGTAACTGATATGAAACTTAATAGGTAGCCAGTGCAGAGACTGTAAAATTGGAGTAATATGATCATATTTTCTTGACCTGGTAAGGACTCTTGCCGCAGCATTTTGTACTATCTGTAGCTTGTTTATTGAGGATGCAGGACAACCACCTAGCAGTGCATTACAATAGTCCAGTCTAGAGGTCATGAATGCATGAACTAACTTTTCTGCATCAGAAACACTTAACATGTTCTGTAGCTTGGCAATGTTTCTAAGATGGAAGAATGCTGTTTATAATTATAATTATGTTCAGTGGCTTCTCCTACTTTCTTAGTGATATTTAGCGCCAGTTTATCAGGAAGTGATGATTTTGTACTCTTCGACTCGATGGATGAAACGGTGCTTATTTGCAAAATTTTTATGCAAAAATCCAATTTTGCACACAAGTTAAATTCACACCTTTGGATGGAAACCCGGCTAGTGTGGAACTGATCAATTAGTCACACAAATGCAGTTTTAAAGTATTGATTTTGACCATGAATTTCCACAGCTATGACTGCTTTTTAATATTTCACCTGACCAGAAGAGAACCATACAGAGATCTTGCACTCTTTTGTACTCATACAAATGTGGACACCTTTGAACATCCATTGTTGTTATTCCAGCTTTGTTTTCTGTCTTCATAGTCATTTTTCATTTTCTTCAGCTGCTATAGCTGTTATTCCTGTTTCACACTGCAAGTGGCACATATTTTTACTTGGGTGCCAAAATCAAAACATAACAAAAAAGAATGGTGCTGATGCTGAACAACAAAGAGGATTGCCATGTAACAGTGCAGCTAAATTTGAACTTGGGAGTATTCTTTGAATTTAATATGAAAAATGCATATTCAAGAACAAACATTGTGCATGAAAGTATCAGTGGTACCAAGATGTAGATGTGGCAATTAAAAAAAGTTTTTTTTGTCATTTGTAACTGAGATGATACGAATATGCACATTAAAACTTGATTAAAACATACTGCTGATGAAAATTTGATGAGAAACAAGTAACACCACAAGATGTTAACAGTGTACTAACAATGTTTCTGAATAAGAATAATCTAAAAATAATTGATCAGTTGTTTTAACTAATCCAATGATAAGATTGATTTTTGTAAAAAATGAATTGCACTTTTGTTAACAACAGCCAGGTTTGTTGTTTGCAGCAACACAGTGTTGTTTGGATTTTATTTATTCGCTGTAACTCTACTGGAGGGTCGATTTAAAAAATATAGTAAAACCTCTAAAGATTTTCTGATCTACTGCAATAATGACCTCAAGATGACTGAAATTATTTAAAGGGGTCATATGATACAATTTCAAGTTTAGCTTTCTCTTTGGGGTATAACAAGCTGTTTGTGCATCGATAAGATCCCTGAAGTTGCAAAGACCAAAGTCTCAAAACCAAAGAGATAAAGAATATCAAAGTTAAGACTCTGCCACGCCTCGCTAAAACACCTCATTCAAACACGCCCCCACATGTCTATGTCACGATGTGGACATATTTGAATAATGCAGCCCCAAATGTGCACGTAAAGAAAGAAGTGGTGGTTTCAGTAACTCAGTAGTTTTGAAGCAGCCGTGTCAGGGAGAAGCTGTGTGTTTCTAGGTGAAAGCAAAAGCACTTTATTTGGCCTCTGAAAGTAGATGCATTTAGGAATCATTAAGTTTACTTACAACAGAACAGCAACGCATTTTATGGCCGAGCGTTTCGTGAACCTAGGAGAGGACGTAATTCTGACTTTGCTCTGACAATCTAGCGCTTATGAATCAGCAACTGTATGTTTTGATATTAGTTTAAGTATTTGCTATTGACTGTTCAAATGCAGAGTTTTGCACGTCGTGTGTGTGAGAGAGAGGGAGACATGGTCACACAACCGCGGCTTGTTTGCAAACACATACGAGCTTCATCGCTGTGTCTGTCACGTGACTCTGTTCCTCTCTCGGGCTTGAACTGATGCTAAAACTAAGGACATTATTAACTGTCTTTACATTTATTTTGAAAGCTAAAGCTCGCGATTATGAAAGGGGCGTTACATTTCCGACTCGTGCTTGTGGTGTTTGGCCAATCACAATGCACTGTCAGTTGGCCAATCACAATGCACTGCACTGTGCCAGTTGGCCAATCACAATGCACCGTGTCAGTTGGCCAATCAGAGCAGACTGTGCTTGCTGGAAGGAGGGACTTTGTAGAAAACTAAGCATTTGAGAGAGGTGAGGCATAGAGGACCTACAATGTGTTTGTACAATACATTATGTTTTTTAAACATTAAATCATGTCAACATATTCGGTTACACTAAATACACAAAATAATGAATTTAATATCGATATCGTCGACTTGATTGCACAGATACTATTTAAACTGAACTGAGCTGGATAAGTCCATCACTGAATTCAATAATGAAATACCTTCAGCTGAAAATTGAGTGTCATTTTACATTATTGACACACTAGTTTCCTATTTTGATATTGTGCAGTTGCTTTGATAGAATTTGTATTGTTAACAGCGCTATATAAATTAGGGATGGGTCACGATTTTCGAATATTCGATTAGTCGATTTAATTCAGGGCTCTAGACTAACTTTTTGCACTGGGTGCACTGGTGCGCCTAACTTTTTTTCTTAGGTGCACCAGCACAAAAGTTAGGTGCACCCAAATTTTCATATAGGCAATATTGACTAGTAAACGATTAACTAACAATGTTGTCAACATAACGTTCTTTATTTGAAGCACAATTCTACAAGAAAGGTAACTTACTGAAAAAGCAATGGTGCTTAAAGTGCTTCACTGAGCTAATAACTTAAAAACATCTCAAGATAAATGAAATAAAAATAAAATCTAAATTTAGTGTTTTAAAGGGCTTCAAACTGAACACCTCATGGCTCAATGTCTTATGGACTATCCTCCATTACAGTCACATGCACCTCGGATGGCCAACTCCTGTAGTTTGGCCTTCTTGATCTTTGGCCTCAGCTAAACCAGCTGGCCACACTCTCTAGCATCAACATCTTCCAGACTTGACCCTCTACACTGATTCTGATCAGATCTTCCACTGTGTCTGAATGAAGGGATGCTCTAGTGCTGTGCTTCTCAAACCCTCCCCTTAAACCTATTAAAAAAATCCTTCAAAATATACCACAGACAACATTCTTCTAATATTATGACTTTTCTGACTTCGAGAACCATTGTAGGGCTCCAGACTAGCATTTAAGGACACCAGCACCAGTGCCTTTAAGTTCTACAGAAGGTGGCACCAGCACCTGACAGTAAAGCACTCACCCTGATCACACATGTGCATCTTAGAGATGTCTATCTGATGTCTGCATTTACATATTCAAGAGGTATTTTTAAGAGTGTTTGCTCATCTGCAATACATCTCTAATATGTTTCCAGTCAGATGTCAAATAGAGATTTATTAAATGCATGTAAAACTGCTTCTGAGACGTTTATCAGATTACACAGCGGATGTTTCCCAGATCTTTAGCAGATGTCTTACAGATGTACTTGTGCTGTCTGGGTAGTTGAGATGCAGTTTAAAATTAACTTTTATCAATGTCATTCATAAATGTCTAAATATAATTTAATAAATACAATATATATATATATATATATATATATCTTAGGGAGTGGAAATGGCTGATAAGCCTATAAGTACTTCTCTGCAGCCATCTAATAGTGGTAATTTAATGTATTTTTTTATTTTTAAATAAGTGTTTGCTTTCCTACATTATGAAACGTTTAGTTTTATAAATGGGGTAACCTATGAAGGATGAACAAATAATGTCATCACATTAAAAATAACTTTAAAATTCGGTAATAGCCTACTTAAAGTTTGAAGTGCTGGGAAAAGTTGTGTGAAGCATTTAAAAACACTTTAAGACATTAGACCTTGTTCCTGTAACGTTAGTTATGTTAAATCCATGGTGAATGGTGGTGATGTGTTTATTGAACAATGTTTCTCCTGGTTTCCACATCAGTGGAGTTTATTTCGATGTCTGTAGCTTTAACATAATTCTGTGGCGAATTTGAATGCTTCTCACAAGATTTGACAGAGATGTTATTGATTCCGCGGTGAATTCGACTACTTCACTGTATCTCCCAGCACCGTGTATAACGGTGTCGCGTGATCGAGAGCAGCCCGCGGCTCTGGTCCGAGCAGATAAACGGTCTGTAGCCCAAACGAGTAGCGCGGATTTGTTCCGCTTTCGGTTCGTTTGTCCGATGCAGCTCTTGTAAATAGGGCATGAAGAGAACGCAAAGCTGTTCATTCCATTTTTTGAACCGAGAAACAACCTTTCTTTGACTGAAAGCGCATTGCGATGACGTCAAAAGACGCGTCTAAGTGCAAAATCTGCGGCAATTTGGAAAATAGCGGAGATTGCTTGATTTTGCGATATATTCAACGATCGCAGAATCCTGGAGTGACTGTCAGACGCTCACTGAACAGATCAAATTCAGAGAAAGAGCTGCGCGCATCTCTACTACTCACCTCTATCTCTGTCTGACAGCAGCAGCACACGCATCTTCAAACGCACACACACATACAGGAATATCTGAACCACGGCCAATCAGAAGGGGGGTCCGCACTTCACTATCTCTGATTGGTTTAGACCACGCTATGAGCCTAACGTGTCTGTTGTCGAACAGCAGAGACTTTGAGTCGCGGAGACTTTTTTTTTTGCGAATGGCTGGACGCACCATTGCGACCAACGTTTTTTTTTAGTCGCACCCTTGAGAAATTAGGTCGCACGTGCGACCAAATTGGTCGCACTCTAGAGCCCTGTAATTGTAGAATATCGATTAGGTTGTGCGATTATTTTCTAAAGGTGTACCAGGGCTTGACAATAAAGACTGTCCGATGGCGTGAAGGACGCTCGGATTTGTCACTTGCCAGATCGGGCCACTGCAGCGTCGTCACGAAATTGTATAATTTGCATGCGTTTTTAAGGCTTGTTTGTTTAAAAATGTAAGCGATTAAAAAGCGATTTTGGGCGTGAAAGACAACTCCTTTCAGTACATGCGCATTGTGTTCTGTGTGAACAGCGCGAGCACAGACAGCCGCGTCTCTGACACGCGCCAGCCGCCTGAACGGGCAAATACATGAAGTATGTCAAACTACCCCTCTTGGCAAGTAACTTTAGCAATAATTAATCGATATTGAATTTATATACTGGAGTACAGATGCACCAATCAACAGGATATTTGTTTGTTTTATTTTAGAGCATCTTCTGTTCCGTGCTTGCACACAAACTGCACTGTCGGCACTCGGGTGCGGCACACAGTGTGAACGCTAACCACGCCGGAGAACGGAACTTCTGATACTGCATTCTGATTGCGTGAACATTAGACCTGTTAAGCAATATATTGTGAGAGGGCCGTTTGCTACAGCGTCCCAAACAACTCAAAATAATAAACCACAAAGTTAACAAAACGATGCACTCTACTGTGCTGAGCGAGAGTGCTTCTCTGCCGCCTTCACGTGCAATCTGAAACATCCTGCTTCCCAATTATGAAGTCGTGACGAGCTCGCTGCATTCAAATTATTTGTTGAATGAATAATGTAATATTCCACTGGTTGATAACATAAATATTTATATGCAAAATATTTGTGTCGTTTTTCGTGTTAAATGTGAAGAATGACAGGTTGGATGCCACACTTATTATATTTTTTTTTTGGCAGAGTATACAGGTGTAATTTTAACTTTAACTGCAGGCAATGTAACATGATTTTATGATCGTAATTTTGACTTTATTCTTAAAATATTATGACGTTAATTATTTAGTTATTTATTTGAGAAGGATAAACTGATCAAACTTGCGCTGGCCGCGTGGTAAAAAAAAAAAAAAAAAAAAACTTGCATTTAACAAATATAAAATGTTCCAATCATATTTCTGAATTAAATTAATAAAGAAAGGAAACGAAATAATGACCAATTTGCTACTAAAAACCAAAACTGAACTATTTAAATGGCTGCAACAGCAGGGAGAGAGAGAGAGAGACATGGGCTCTGGTCGGACTCAGGCGGAGAATTCTGATAAGCTGCAGGGCTCTATATTTGTTCCCTTGTTTCAATTCAAAGTTCACCAAACTAATTGTGAACAACACTCCCGTCTTCTTCCCGAGCATGTGAACATGTTAATTTAATATATATATATATATATATATATATATAATAGGTTATTGTTATGAAGACAGACGTTAAAATTAATGCTCACATAATAAGTGCGTCATTCAGGCGGTTCACAGTATGTTTTAGCGTGAAATATGTTTTAAGAATGATATTCTGTTTAGCGCGAAGTATGTTTTAAGCCTAATATTCATTGATGCATTAATCAAATTTAAGATTGTATTTTTTTATAATATGAATGTTCATGCTCATTTTTAAAATAGAAATGTCCTAGGCTTATGAGCAGTTGATAAGCCTGATTTTCTAAATGTAATATAGCCTTCTAATTTAGTAAATCTGGGGCAGGGAATGAGAGAAATGTGAGATGTGTTTAGTCTGTCATCCCTCTTCCATTGTGTGTGACAGACCTCTGGGAGATAAGCTCTGCAAAAACAGTTTCTAGGTGTGACATCCCCTACAAAAACTGAGCTACAAGCCAACATTGCCATTTAGCACCTCGTGAAATGCTCCTCAAAGTGTTTTCTTGTTTCACAGTTGCTTTGTAGCTCTGAAAAACCCATGCCTAGAATAAAATATCGGTAAAGAGATAACGAGCGGTGAATGCCTTTTTGCAGTCTGTGGAACACATGTTTGAAGATTAAGCTCAGATGAGCTGTATTTGTCACATACACAATTATACAGAGTATAACCAGCAGTAAAATGTGTTCTCTGTATTTAACCCATCCAAGTGCACACACACACACTTGGAGCAGTGGGCAGCCGGGGAGCAGTCGGGGGTTCGGTGCCTTGCTCAAGGGTCTCACCTCAGTCGTGGACCATTCCTGCCGGAGCCGAGGTTCAAACCCACAACCTCGGGTTACAAGTCCATCCATTAGAGCCATGACTGCCCACCCTATTAGATGATATTAGATGTTGGAAGCTGCTGATAAACACACAGGCAATTAGTAATGTCTCACAGAGAGTTAAATCATTCTTTAGAGCAAAGTGGCGTTTCCAGACGGTAGCATGCAACAGATAATGTGTGCTTGCGTTCTCATGTTTTTTTATATAATCTCCACCTCTTCTATCCTGGAGCGTCCTACTCTTTTAACATTTTGTGGATTCACGGCTTGATTACCTAGAAAAGTAAGTTTGTGTATGTGCGGTGGATTGCATCACTCGCCTTGTGTCGTATGTGCATCAACAGTGGTCATTGACATATACATGCTTCATTCTCTTGGATTATAAATAAAGCACCACACTAAGGCCAGCTAATAACAGGGTCTTAAGCACCACCTGTTTAGTGATTTAATTAGATGTGAAACTAATATAGATAGATGTTCAACCCATCTTTCTCATCTCCTCCCTAATGATTTTATAGTGGTCTGACCATTTTATGTATAATATGAATTCATTTATTAGAAGAGGTTGCAAGACTCTTCTTGATTTTATCGACATCCCTCTCCCCTAGGGATGAGGGTGTATCGATCCTAGTATCGATACCAATGTTGGTATCGGTATTGATCGATACTAGCCTGATAAGATCGGTACTTTAGGTTAATTATTTTCTCCTATACACTTAATACATACAACAAAGTGTAGACATATCTGTGGGTGTATATCCTGCTCTTTTCACTTCTTGTATGCAAACATTGCGACAATAAACATTGGTTTATTGTCATGCATCACGTGACTCAGCGGTTCCGAGCGCGAGCGGATAAAGTGAGAGATGGAACGAAACTCAGAGCTACAAAACAAATGGAAAGTGGAGGAAATCCTTCACATAGTGCATATTGTGTACCGAATTTGTCCTTTTTATACAGTATCACTGTGAGGTGTATACTGAGTTTGGCCTTTTAATATTATTTCATAATGCATTAAGACACTTTAAATGTTTTAGTTATAACGATTTTCTATGGGAGTAAAATGCTTAACATGTTGTTTAGCATGTTTGCATATATATTCTGGGCTCACATATTCGGCCTATATTTTATTAACAAACTGTATACTTAATTTACTCTTTATTTACTTGGTCTTTATCACCGTCCTCCATTAATTGCACTATTTTAAATGTTTTTATATTGCAATTAGAGAAAATTAAATTTGGCGTGTTGCATTCATTTTCTGGGTTCATCTGCTTACGTTTACATGCATAGTAGGCCTATATATTTTTATAAACCATACCGAATTTTGCCTTTTCATATCAGTTTTTTATTGCAATAATGTATAAAACAAACAGAAAATACATTACGTACATGATATACTAAAATCCTTTCAATAATAAACGAGTTATAGTTTAATAGTTATTTTTCATATTACTGTTTTTATTCAATAAGCCACTTACGTTAAACGTTTCTCTATAATGTTTTTCTATGGGAGGAAAATGCATAATGTAAAAACTTTGAGCGTTGCTTTCATATTCTGGGCACATCTGCTAACTTGTATATCTAGTTTGCAACATTAATAAGGTGTATACTGAGTTTTGTCTTTTAATATTATGTTCTTAATTTATTATGCCATGTTAGTTAATTTTTATGGGAGGAAAATACTTAACATGAAACTGTGCATTGCTTTCATGTTCTGGGCTCCTCCGCCTGCAAAGTCCTTTTAGAAAGGCACATAATATCCACTTAGTTTTAAGGTGAATATAATATTAGTCATATCAACTTTAGTATTGTTAATTTTTTAATTGTTGTTGGTCATTTAGATGTATGGTTTTTAAAATGACAAGTATCGGTATCAGAATCTGTATCGTATAGGCGATACTGGCCCTGTATTTATTCGTATCGGATCGATAACAAAATTTGCAGTATCGCACACCCCTACTCTCCCCTCAATCTCTCTCTTTGATCCCTTTGATCAATCTCTCTCTTTGATCCCTGCCACCGATATTTGATGAGTTTACCCAAAGAGTCATCATCAAAAGAGAAAAACACCAATACCTCTTCCTACTCTCTGGATGTGTGGGTGTGCTTGCTGAGTTCACCTGGGATCTGATTAGTTCCTCTGTGTCAACATTTTGGTCATCACTTGCTTTGACTGATTGATCGACCAAAAATGACCACGAAAGCTAATCTCTTATACGCCTGTATACTGTTTTCTCTGTTTCATCCCATGCAATTTGAAAGACAGAGACATGCAGCCATATATATACAATTGCTTTTTCAGCTTGAATATAATATAAATTATTATTTAACAGCAAATAAAAATAATATTTTACAGATGCACGTGGCTAGTGCCATTCAAGCAAAATGTCTGTGCATGAAAGCAGATCACCTTGAGATACAGGTGATAATGCTTTGAAACCAAACAACGGTAAATCTGATGTTTGTTAAGGTTTTTGGTTGTTTGCTATAGTGACAGACCGCACATGACTGCTGCTTTTTGTTAGAAATCGGTATTTATTTTCTTATATTGTAGCTACTGATCTAAATATATAGGTCATAATAGGTTCATTTTACTTGTTAAAAAAAAGCTTTATGCGTGTAATGTGTTTTTTATTTATCTCAATTCAAATTTGTACTGATGGTAATTGGACAAGAATAGCCTATGACACTGGAGCAGAATGAATAATCCTTGTAGACTTCTACTTATCGACTTTTGCAGGTGGGAGCGTCAAAGTTGTGGATGGGAGTAAGACAAAATATGACACTTTCCAGGAGTGGGCTAAAATCTTATGGTTGCAATGTATCAGATTACACACAAATTATACAGAATTCAACTGATGTGCTGGTCAGTTGAGTCCGGAGTATGCTGTAATATAATGTGCTTCAAATAGCTTAGCCAAACTGCCCAAAGTGAACTCGCAATAAAAAAAAGCCTTTTAAAGTTGTCTTTTGGGCATTTTTGCTGTTGTTTGAAATGACAGGAACAGGATCTCAAGCCAGGACTCAAACTCAGGTCAGCCAAAGCGTTGCTGCATGACATGTCAGCGAGCTGCCCACAAGGCTGTATCTCTAACATAAATATGTGGTTTAAGGGTTTACTTGCACATCGATAAATAGAGAGCGTAAAAAAAGGGTGTAGGATTGCACATTGTATGTGTGGGATCTCGTGACCCTGCAGAGAGAAGAGCCGTGAGCCTCGGGGCATTTCTATCTGATAACTGTTAATTAGCATGCATTATACCAATCTTTATAAATAAAAATGGCTCTCTGTGACCCAGTAATTTAGGCTGTATTTGTGAAATGACCCTTTTTTTGTTTACTTGCTCTTTTCTAATGACAGACATAGCTCTAAGATTGAGATTATCCATTTTAGTAAACGGATACTTAATATATTTTAGATTTGATAAGATAATTGATTTGTGTTGTTTTTGACAATCACATTGCCGGACTTTGCCTTGTACATATGCAGTCATTTTTGGCAAATGCTTCAGTGTTTTATTTACAGAGTTAAACTTTCAGAGCATAATTAATTTCAAACTAGTATTTGGGCGATTCCACAGTTTAGGCCTAACTACAAGGACAATAGCCTGCAAAATCAATCTTCATGGAGAAAGCCATTGTCCTCAGGTTAACATCCTGAGAAAACCTGGGGTACAGCTGTGTGAAAGACAGGATAAATCTGGCAATGGTAAACTAGTAAACTTTGATCAAAGTTGAGTTGATGTAAAATTTAACGTATGTAACATGGACGGAAAAACAGTGTAAATTCAAGCAGAAAGTGTACTTAATCTAATTCAGTTTAATACAATTCTGGTTGAATCCCAGTTCATGTTTTGCTTTGCTCCTAATTTGGTATAGTTATGAGTCATGCGTTGTGTATGGGTCACAAAACTGGTAATAGGACTTCCATGCAGGCAGGGTGGCCATCTAATATTATCTGTTCTATAAACTTAAAGGTGCATTTTTGATTCTGGTATGTTCATAAACTGAAAGCCAGCAAAATTACTAACAAATACCACAGGTATATTTTTCAAATTTATTTGCCAAATGTAGAAGCCAAAGGAACTCCTACAAGTGTGCAAAGTTATAACGTGTGTAACGTGGACGGAAAAAAATTAAACAAACCTGCAAAATTGCCTCTGTAACAAAATAATACCATTTCATGAAAACTGGCAAAGAATAGAACAAGTTCATAACACATTAAAATAACCTGTCATCATTTACTATCAAATTTAAATAATAAAATAAAGAAAGTCCATATATATATGTATGTTTGCAAAGGATATAAGAGTTATGACTAATTATTTTTTAACACTTAAAATGTATAATTATGTGTTTAATTATATGCTCTGAACACCACAGCAAACTTAATTTACAGAATAGCTGTTTCATTTCTTGAATACACTTCTTAAAATTAAGAATCTGAAATATGAATGATGACTGTTAGTCTGTTTCATGTAAAAGATCATTCAGTGTTTCAAACTGAGGAAAACGTGTAAAGCTTGTAAACATTAGGGATGGGCATTTTAAGCAAAAGTAATATTCGATAATCCCTGGGTATTATTCGATACTATTCGAAAATCGCACCCTCCCGCGCATGCACCCGCCCACCCACGCACACACACACACACACGCACTCTCACACACACACACACACACACACACAGAGAGAGAGAGAGGGGGAGAGAGACCGTCCAAGGCTTTCAATCTGTATGATAACAAACTGTTTAATTAATTAGAGAATAGTCTATCTTAACCCAAGAAAATTAATGGTTGTAAAGTATGAGTGCTGAAACATATTAATATAACACAACCGAAGGAGGCATTTATTAACAGAACAGTCCGTCGATTATCAACTGCTCATAAGGTTAGGACATTTCTTTTTTTTAAATGAGCATGAACATTCATATTATTAAAAAGAAAATCTTAAATCTGATTAATGCATCAATGAATATTAGGCGTAAAACATATTGCGCGCTAAACAGAATATCATTCTTAAAACATATTACGCGCTAAAACATATTGTGAACCGCCTGAATGACGGCACTTATTATGTGAACATTAATTTTAACGTCTGTCTTCATAACAATAACCTATTTCATATATACAAATATATTAAATGAACATGTTCACATGCTCGGGAAGAAGACGGGAGTGCAATCTGTTCACAATTAGTTCGGTGAACTTTGAATTGAAACAAGGAAACGAATATAGAGCCCTGCAGCTTCTCAGAATTCTCCGTCTGAGCCTGTGTCTCTCTCTCTCTCTCTCTCTCTCTCGCTCTCTCTCTCTCTCTCTCTGAGCCATTTAAATAGTTCAGTTTTGGTTTTTAATAACAAATTGGTGATTATTTTGTTTCCTTTCTTTATTAATTTAATTTAGAAATATGATTGGAACATCTTATTTTTGTTAAATTCAAGTTTTTGTTTTTTTAAATACCAAGGCGGCCAGCGCACGTTTGATCAGTTTATCCTTCTCAAATAAATAACTAAATAAATAACGTCATAATATTTTAAGAATAAAGTCAAAATTACGATCATAAAATCATGTTACATTGCCTAAAGTTAAAGTTAAAATTACACCTGTATACTCTGCCAAAAAAATGATAATAATAAGTGTGGCATCCAACTTGTCATTCTTCACATTTAACACGAAAAACAGCACAACTATTTTGCATATAAATATAATATATCAACCAGTGGAATATTACGTTAGGCCTATTATTTCAGCAAAAACTAATAATTTGAATGGGGAGCTTCACGACTTCATTAATGGGAAACAGGACGTGAAGGGGCAGAGAGAAGCACTCTGTGGAGTGCATCGTTTTGTTAACTTTGTGGTTTATTATTTTGAGTTGTTTGGGATGCTGTAACAAACGGCCCTCTCACAATATATTGTTTAACAGGTCTATTGTTCACGCAATCAGAGTGCCGCACCCGAGTGCCGACAGTGCAGTTTGTGTGCAAGCACAGAACAGAAAATGCTCTAAAATAAATCTGTGCATCTGTACTTCAGTATATAAATTCAATATAGATTAATTATTGCTAAAGTTACTTGCCAAGAGAGGTAGTTTGACATACTTCATGTGTTTGCCCGCAGGCGGCTCACGCGTGTCAGAGACGCGCGGCTGTCTTTGCTCGCGCTGTTCACACAGAACAGAACACAACGCGCATGTACTGAAAGGAGTTGTCTTTCGCGCCCAAATGCATTTTAATCGCTTACATTTTTGAACAAACAAGGCTTAAAAACGCATGCAAATGATACAATTTAGTGACCACCTGCAAGTGGCCCGATCTGGCAAGTGACAAATCCGAGCGTCCTTCACAATCGGACAGTCTTTATTGTCAAGCCCTGGTACACCTTTGGAAAATAATCGCACAACCTAATTATTATTCTATAATTAAATCGAATATTCGAAAATCGTGACCCATCCCTAGTAAACATTGCATTGTAATAATACATTTACCTCAGAATAACCACTCAGTGAGCTCATCAGTTAGCTAGAAAAATAATTATGAAGAGGAGCATTTAGCAAAATTTATGCGCTATTGCATATTAATATTTGTACATAATCTGCTGTCTACGTGATTCAACTCCTATAAAATTGTATTTTACTAATGAAGAAAAACAGACTGAATGTGTGAGACATGACAACATTTATAGGATGCACTGAGGAGGAGCCCAAACTACACTGTGGCCAAGTGATGCTTATGGTCCATGATATTGGTACAGATTCTGTGTAACGAACAATTCTTTGTGACTGTATATAATTTGGACATGATGAAGGTACACTTGACAGGCTGTGGGGCTTCATTTTACCACAAAGCTAATGTTTAAACTAGCTTTATTGTGTGCCGTCGGTGCAGAAAATCTGCGTGTGTTCCTTAACATTATAGCCCAGTTCACTGTTGTTTAAAAACCTATGCGATTAACGCCGACAGTTTATTCTAATGGCATAAGTGAGATTGTGTTAACGCACTATTAACGTGTTAACTTCGACAGCCTAAGCTATATTCTTACGAACATTGAAAAAAAAAAAAACACGGAAAAAAGTCAGCAAAATCATTGACGATGTTGACTTTCATGAACAGCTTATTGAGTCAAAAATACTCAGAAAACAACGTACGAAATTGCACAGACTCATAATTTTCGTCTAATTTACGAACAAGATGTGCAGAATCTGTCAAAATGTATACAACCACCATTCATGCATGCTCTTTCACGATGAGCACGACGCCGCTTTCGTTCCGAAACCACTAGCAATCATCCGACTTGCACACTCTTTTATCCTTTCTCATCATAATGATCCTATTTAATGTTTATTTAACCAAAGTTTATCACGTTCGTAACATTTTAATGTTCGTAAACTTTTGGACAGAAGCCACAGACTTAGCCACATTCGTCCGAAATCCGTGAAATCCTGTTAACTCTTCCTCCCATGCAGAGCATGCGTGACCTAGACAATCTTATTTCTGACATGAGAACCGTTGAGACATTAGGAGATGGAAATTCAGCGTCAGAATAAAATGTACTAGCCTTATGATTTTTGGACAGAAAATCTCTGCCCCTGTTTTATCCCGATTTATTAACAATTTATCATGTAGCAACGCATATGAGAATTTAACCCACACAAGATGTTTTTATCGTTTTGCTATTGATATAATTACATGGAAAAAGTATATCTCTGTTTCCTTTTAGAATCATAGTTTAACGTTCGTAACTGTTTGGACAGAAGGTGTAACGAACGTTAGTAAATGTTTCCATTGCATCTTGGTGGATTAAGGGAATTATACTTTCAGTGTTAGTAGTAGTATTTTGTAGAAGACACACCAAAATAAATGTTATGCGCCAAAATTCAGGATTTTATTAAAGGAAATTAAATAAATGACTTAGGAAAAATCCAGACGCAATGAATGTCCCACCCTGACATCCGCAATTTCTGGGGACGGAAATAAAATAAAGTCTCATTACACGATAATGCCAAGGCTTAGTGGGATACAATTAACTTTATTATTTCTTACATCTATCTTAAATAAAATAGTGAACTAAAAATAAAAAAATGACAACAACTGGGTATTATTCAATCTATATTGTTCATTACACCCCTTGTGGACAGAAACTGTGGAATCGCTCATTTAAAGTTGTAGAGATATCAAGACATGGGGAGATTAATACATCTCCATCATAAGATGTCTTGCATTTCAATATTGATTCATTTTTTCTCTCTCGTGTACTTCATAATTGTAACCCTGGAGCACAAAACCAGTCTTATGTCGCTGGGGTATATTTGTGACTATAGCCAAAAATACATTGTATGGGTCAAAATTATAGATTTTTCTACATTCTTCAAAATTTCTTCTTTTGTGTTTTTTTTTTTTCACTCTCAGATTCCAGATTTTCAAATAGTTGTATCTCAGCCAAATATTGTCCGATCATAACAAACCATACATCAATGGAATTGACACTTATGACTGATTTTGTGGTCCAGGGTCACAATTATGCAACTATCTTGACTTTGTTTTGCTTGCTCAAACCAAGACAAGGGTAACAACATAATGGTGTGATCTGAAAACATTTAAAACCCTTTAGACCAGGAATCAGTGAACAAATTTCCGTAAGACGTAGAGATAAAAAATGAGATGCTTAAATCAAGCCTAAAGCCTCCAGGTTATTTTAACACTTGTTTACTCCTTTATTTGCAGGCTTGTATTGCCGTAGCAATGATTGCAACAGGTGGGGTGATCACGGGGCTCGCTGCATTGAAAAGACAAGACTCCACCCGCTCTCAGTATCATCTGTCAACCCAGAGCCCCACCTCTGCACCTGAGAAGAAGTGCACCAAACGTAAACCCAGAGCTGATGTGGTGGTGGTGAGAGGGAAGATCAGACTGTATTCGGCCTCGGGATTCTTCCTGGTTTTGGGAGTGCTAATCCTCCTGGCAGGCATCGCAATGGCTGTTCTAGGATACTGGCCTCATAAGGCACCAGAAAGCAAGTTGTCCGTGAACGATACGCAGGTTGGCCGAGAGCAAGTGGGCTCCATTGTGCAATTCTTGGAGCAGCACCTGCATTCAGAGAAAATGAAAATGTTGGGTCCTTTCACAATGGGAATTGGGATTTTTATCTTCATCTGTGCTAATGCCATCTTACATGAAAATAGGGATCGCGAGACAAAGATCATCCACATGAGGGACTTGTACTCAACAGTCATAGACATTCACAGCCTGCGGATTAAGGAGCAGAAGTGTACAAACATGGGTCCCTATGCGGACACAGAGATCCGTTCCTTCGGTCTGGACAGTCAGTTTGCCTCACGGCTTGCTGCAAACACGCTAATGTCCTTCACTGGTCTCGATGGGGACGTCCGATTATCCCGCAGGACCAACTCGGCTGAGGATGATGAGGGTCTAATGAACGAGGCCAGAGGTGGATTAGGCCTGTTGTCGCCTTCCTACAAAGATCGCTCTGAATGTATCTTTGGGTTCCAGGATGAGGGTATTCGTCGGTGGGAGGACAAACGTGGTGCCCTTAAGAAATGTCAAACACGCTCCATCGTTTCCTCTTCCATCAGCGCCTTCACGCTGCCCGTCATCAAACTCAACAACTGCGTCATCGTCGAGCCTGACATCGATAGCATCACAGAGGACTTGGAGCCGAACAGGGTCCACTCCAGACCTCCGTCAATGGAATCGTTATCGGTCCCTGTTCCCAACGTCGCAAAAGCTTTCAAGCCTCCGGGTGGCCACCTGCTCCGGAGCAACTCAGCCACTGAATCCCCGAGCTCCCATTCCTCACTGTCCACCAGCGATAGATTCTTGTCCCCGGGAGCGGCGCATAAAGACTTCGGCTCCAATAACTCCCTCCACATGTTGTCAGCCCATTCCAAGTCTCTGGATTTAGAGCGAGGGCTCTCAATGCTGACCGTCCAGCCTGAACAGAGGAAACACCCGAGCTGGCCCAGATTGGATCGCAGTAATAGTAAAGGATACACCAAACTGGAGAACAAAGAGGACCCTATGGACAGGCTGATAGTGCCCCCGGTGGCTGTGAAGAGGGACTACACTAAAAAGGAGAAACTTCTTATGATCTCCAGGTCTCACAATAACTTGAGCTTCGAGCATGATGAGTTTATGAGCAGCAGTCTAAAGAGAGGCACCTCAGAGACTAGATTTTAAAAGCTAGTGTTAAATACCAACCCAGTGGCTTTTGACGGTCCACCTGCATTACAGAGGAGTTCTTGCTGGTTTTTTATTAAGGCCCTTGAACTGAAAGCTCATTTATGCTGCAGAATGGGTAATACTTTATTTTGATGGTCCCTTTTGAACATTCTGTTGGCAATAAGTAATGTTACACCTACACGTCAACTCTCATTAGAGTATTAGTAGACTGTCGGCTTAATATCTTCTAACTCTTTATTGTGATGGTCAATCCAACAGTACGGTGGCCGAGAGAGCTCAACGTGCTGCGACTTCAGAAAACACATGCATAGAAAAGCTCCAGCAAATTAAGAAACGTCTTCATCAGTTTGACAGCACATGTGCTGCAAATACTCGCAACACAACTAAATACAAAACATGCTGCAAATCCTCACAACACACAAAAAATAATAATGCAATGCAAATACTCACAACCCAACCAAATACAAGCAAGTAGCATAAACCAGAGCAAAATTCTAATTATGTTATATATTTATATTTGCAGCGCGTTCCTGTTTTTGTTTGTATTGTGAGTATTTTCAGCGCGTTTCCTTATTTGTTGGAATTGTGAGCATTTGCAGCGTGTGTGTTTTTTAATATGCAGCACGTTGTGCTCTCTCGACAACCTAGTTACCTAGTGGACTAGTTACTGAAAGAATGTAATATATTGCTCATTACTAGTTACTTCTTTCAAACGTAATATTGTTACTTTACTCATTACTTACATTACTTTTTCTTCACGCCCCACAGAAGTTGTAACTGTGTATCTTCCACATAAAATTATTCTAGTATATTACTAACAACACATTTATGCCTCATAATTTGACCAAAATCCACATTGGATCGCAGTCAGAATTTATTAAAAACACTCAATAGTGATTAACAGTGACATTCAAGAAGTGTTGTATCAATCTCATTAATTGTCATGCGTAGCTTGAAGCTAATTGTAATTTCTCCGTTACCCATATACGATTATATTTCATTATGTATTTTGTCAAATCACATAAGTTTGTAAGAAACTGTTTCATTTTCCAAAAAGATTATTATAGTATTATAATACTATATAATTATAGTAATATAATGTAGCACATGCTGATCAGAGGGATCAGAGTAAAGTAAAGCCACAACTTGCACAACAGATATTGTTCAGATCATATTTTTTCCTGACAAAATCAATATAATTAAATATTTCTATCTGCTGAATGTTAGCTTTTCCATATTTCAAGCTTGCCTGCTGCACTGAGGACATCACATGCATGTGCGAGTCATGAAAATTATGAACATAAATCTATTAAATATTTGATTGTTGGATTTGAAATCAGCGGGGTTGTGGTTATGGATGGTAACTGTAATATTATTATTACTCTTTTTTTTTGTAATTAGTTACACTACTAGTTACTGCACAAAGTAATATTATTACAGTAACTGAGTTACTAGTAACTAGTTACTGCCCAACACTGACTATAAGTAACTTTGCAAATACATATCAACTAATTAATTTCTGTAATTACATTTATAAATAGCCTAGACTGTTCAAAAATAGCCTCATTCTGTTCAAAAGTTTTAAAAGGCTCTAATAATATATATATATATATATATATATATATATATATATATATATATATATATATATATATATATATATACAATATCTATACAAAACATGCTGCAAATACTCACAAAAAAAAAAAATGCACTGCAAATACTCACAACCCAACCAAATACAGGCAAGTAGCACAAACCACAACAAAATTCAAATTAACTATGTTATATATTTATATTTGCAGCGCGTTCCTGTTTTTATTTGTATTGTGAGTATTTGCAGCACGTTGAGCTCTCTCGGCCACCTTACATCAGAAATTCTACTGACTATTAGTAACTTTGCAAGTACATGTCAAGAATTAATTTCTGTAATTACATTTATAATTAGCCTACACTGTTGACCCATCCCTTACACCTAAACCCACCCTTAAACCTATCCATACCACCAAACCTGTCCCTAACCTTAGCCGTATCCCACCACAATAGCAGCAAAAGTGTTCTGCAATACAATATGAAGACAATAAGTAGCCTACACTGCACTTATTGTTTGATGTCAGTGCATGGTAGTTAAGGCCTCCTAATATAAAGTAGGACCTCTAACCCTAACTCTACCAGTCCACTATGTATATATGTAGGTACAATGTCACATACAGTCAACAGAATGTGTTAAAGGGACCATCAAAATAAAGTGAAACTGCAGAAGGATATTTCACCATGAATTTGAAATACATTAGTGAGTTTTAATGGTAAATACAATTATGACTACAGCGAACAATTCCATAACTAGTCAATAAAACTTGTTCAGATGTGTTTGTAGTGTTTTGTTAACATTCAGATAGGATCTATTGTCTGTTTGAGTACAGTATGTGTGTTGTACCAGCACTGCTAGTTATTTTACTTTAAATAATTTACTGTTTTAAACATGCACACACTGATATTTTTGAAGAGAGCTTGTCTATGTATAATTTATCTGTTTCTCAGAATAAACACAACCTTTCCAGATAACACTGTGTTAGATCCTATGTTTGTTGCACACTATTTAATCATAATCATAATATCCTGTACCAGTAACTATGTTTGTAATATCACTCATATTAATGGGATAGCTCACCAAAACATGATAATTGTGTCATAATTTACTCATTATCACATTCTTCACAGTCTGTATGCGGTTAATTTCTTCTGTTCACTCAGCCTTTTCCAGGCCACAACAGTTACATTTACATTTAGTCATTTTGCAGACTCTTTTATCCAAAGCGACTTACAATTGGGGAATACATAAAGCGATTAATCTTGAAGAGGCAAACAAACAGAGGAAGTGCCCCTAACACCAGGTCTTTAGGCATTGTTCAAATAAATACAAGCTAACAAGGGAAGGAGAGAAAGAGAAAGATGAAGATATAGAAAAAGGGACATTTTTTTATATTTCTTTATATTTTTTTTATGATGATGAAGTCAAGTAGTGTTGAAAGAGATGAGTTTTCAGTTGTTGCTTGAAGATTGACAGGGATCCAGCATTCCGGATGGGGTGGGAAGATCATTTCACCAGCCAGGAATAGTGCTCCTCCTCCTCTCCTCCTCCTCCTCCTCCTCCTCCTCCTCCTCCTCCCTCCTCCTCCTCCTCCTCCTCCTCCTGAAAACAGCTAATCTAAGTACATATCTATCTATCTATCTAGTTAATAAAGAAAGTTGCTTGAATCATGTCGTAGTTACATTTTCAAGTTGACTAGATAAAATCTTACAAAATCGATAATTGGTCAAATATTAGTGAAATTGCTGAACCTAAAATATCCTCCTGAGACGCCCCCTAAAAAGTTTTCATGTCATTACATTGTTTAGACCATAAGAAAAAAAAAATTACTTTTTTTTTTTTAAGTTCATTTTTGAAAAACTCTCTATTTTATTCATAGAGGACACAAGGACTAAAATTAAATGGCATGAATAGACATCAAAACGGCAAAATCAATGGGAGTTTTTTTAAATCACCAAATACATTTTTAGGTTTCAGGATTTTTTTATACTAAACTTTGTTTAAGGATGATTCTCAACTATGTTTTAAAATGTATAACAAAATTATTTGATATACCATTTTGTTTTATGCAATATGTGTGTAAAAAAATCCATAAACTGGTTTCCCATTAAACACAGTGTACATATACACTGTATCTAATTTGCTTATTAATGTGTTGCTGTTGGGACAGAATGTTGAAAAATAATTGTCATAATGGGAGTAATACATGGCCAGATTTTCATAATAATATATAATATTTCATAAGCAAACTGATATATAATTTATTTCCCTATTCAATTGTTGTCTCCCAAAATGCATAATAAACATGCTTTTAGTCCTGGTGTCCTCTACAGTGAACATGTATGAAATGATGTCCTGTCTCATAACAGGAAGTCATATTTGAATTTGAAAACCCATAACATTTTCCTGAGATGTTGCTTTATGACAAACAATCTGAAAATGATTCAGATGTAAAAGACATTACAGAATATAATCATATTTCCATAAGGTTGTACAATTTTTCACTAAATTAAATATAGCCATCTTTAAAGACGTATGAGAGGGTTTAAAAAAGATTTAGTATCTCTATAAAGCCCTGAATGTGCTCTGTACAGGACATCCAGGCTTATAACTGTGAAATGTGAGGTCTCAGAGAAATTCACTAAAATATAATGTCCACTACAGAGGCAAAAACTCCATAGCTGGGTCTCAGGAGGAGAAATAAAATCGTCTCAGGTTACGTATGTAACCATGGTTCCCCGAGTGGGGAACGAGACACTGCGTCCCCTAGGGGCCACTATGGGGAACGCCTCCAGTGTGACTCGTGCCTGAAGAAACATATGAAAAACACCATCCGTTGGCGGCAGCCCATGACGTCCACTACCGCGCGACCACAATATAAGGACTGCCGGGAGAATACATCATCCGCTTCTTCGTCCTGAAGCTTGCGTCGAAGCATGGCCCCAAAGCCTGGGGGGCAGTGTCTCGTTCCCCACTGGGAACCATGGTTACACACGTAACCTGAGACGCCCCTTCATGGGAACTTGAACCGCGTCTCCTAGGGGCCACTATGGGGAACGTTATACCCACGCCATGCTGAGGGAATGCAAGCCAAATTCCGCAGGAGGCGAGCACAAGTCAACTCTACCATTTGGCTCAGGAGTTGCCCCTGTTTGGACGGTTGATGCGGTCAGTGACATTATCCTCCTTTGGCCAAAAACCCGAGCTGCATACCTGAAGTACTTACCTGCTAGGTGCCGGCATTACGGACCCAAGGTAGAGCTCACAGGTTTGGAATCATTCTTATACAGAAAGATTCCTTTAAGGGGATAGGGCCAAGTACCTAGTGGTAGCCACTAGGTCCTGGCCGGTCACTAGGGGCTACCGCTTGCTCTACATGAGCTTGCTGAGGGAGCTGTCTCAACAGACCCCTTGGTAGCATTACCCTTTTAAACCAAAATATTTGGTTACATGGAGTGGGGCCCAAGGCACAAACCGGGCTTGACCAACTCAAATAAGGGCACGCTGCGCGTAACCCTACCCTAAGGGCTTTTAGAAAGAAAGCAGAACATACGATGTGCTAACTTACCACTGGGTGGATTTTAGAAAAATGCTCAAAGTCTAGCGTGTGCATTTACCATAGCATGGATTTTAGAAAGAACGCAGAACATTGATGTGCGATCTTACCACTAAGTGGATTTTAGAAATTGCCCATTGCTTTAGCGTGTGCACTTATATATATTTTATTTTTACGTTCTATGTCGGGGGACTAGATGCTCAGAAGGGAGCTGTATGCTCATAGATGACCCTCTAAGATGAGGGGAGCAATGCTAGCTCGACCCACCAGGCGAGCGATCTACCCCGAACTCTGGAAGTGGAGAAACTTCCGATTCTCACAGGAGCGGCATGCTCATAGGTGATCCTCTAAGTGAGGGGAGCAACGCCAGCTCTACCAATAGCGAGCTCTGGAGAGCGGAGAACTCATTTTGAGAGGGAACTCAAACACTCAGGAGTGGAGCCCAAGGCACAAGCCGGGGCCTGACCAACTCAAATAAGGGCACGAAGCTGCGCGTAACCCTACCCTCACGGGATTTTTAGAAAGAAAGCAGAACATTCGATGTGCTAACTTACCACTGGGTGGATTTTAGAAAAGTGCCCAAAGTCTAGCGTGTGCACTTACCATAGCATGGATTTTAGAAAGAACGCAGAACACTTGATGTGCGATCTTACCACTAAGTGGATTTTAGAAAAGTGCCCAGAGTTTAGCGTGTGCACTTATATTTACGCTCCACTTGGAACGGAGAAGTACTCATCCCTTGGAGTGAGAGTCTCAGGCGCTAGATGACCCTCTACAGTGAGGGAGCAGTGCTAGCTCTACCGATGAGGAGCTCTGGAGAGTGGAGAACTCAGTCTTCCGATGCAGGGAGCTCGGATGCCCAGAAAGGAGCGGCATGCTCATAGGTGACCCTCTATGGTGAGGGAGCTATACTAGCTCAACCAACCAGGAGAGCAACCTCTCACAGAGCTCTAATGGAGCGGAGAACTCATTCCTTAGAAGGGAGGAATTTTTAGGCGCTCAGAAGGAGCGGCATGCTCATAGGTGACCCTCTAAATGAGCAGTGCTAGCTCGACCAACCGGCGACCTATCACAGAGCTCTGGGAGGCGGAGTACTCATTGTACAGAGTGAGAGGGACTCAGACTTTCAGCAGGCGGCTTGCTCATAGATGACCCTCTATAGCGAGGGAGCAATGCTAGCTCGACCATCAAGGCGGCGAACTACCACAGAGCTTTGAGGAGCGGAAAACACATTCCTCAGAATGAGCTCAGACGCTCGAAGGGAGCGGCATGCTCATAGGTGACCCTCTAAGTGAGGGGAGCAACACCAGCTCTACCAATAGCGAGCTCTGGAGGCGGAGAACTCATTTTGAGAGGAACTCAAACGCACAGGAGTGGTGCCCAAGGCACAAGCCGGGGCCTGACCAACTCAAATAAGGGCACGAAGCTGCGCGCGTAACCCTACCCTACGGGATTTTTAGAAAGAAAGCAGAACATTCGATGTGCTAACTTACCACTGGGTGGATTTTAGAAAAGTGCCCAAAGTCTAGCGTGTGCACTTACCATAGCATGGATTTTAGAAAGAACGCAAAACACTTGATGTGCGATCTTACCACTAAGTGGATTTTAGAAAGTGCCCAGAGTTTAACGTGTGCACTTATATATTGGTATTACGTTCTACTCGAAGCGGTCACAGAGCTCTGGGAGGCGGAGAACTCATTCTACAGAATGAGAGGAAACTCAGGACGCTCAGCAGGGAGCGGTTTTGCTCACAGATGACCCTCTGTGGTGAGGGGAGCAATGCTAGCTCGACCCGGCAAGGCGAGCGACCTATCACAGAGCCTTGAGGAGTGGAAAACTCATTCCTCAGAATGAGCTCAGACGCTCCGAAGGGAGCGGCATGCTCATAGGTGACCCTCTAGGTGAGGGGAGCAATGCTAGCTCTACCCACAACGCTCAGAAGGGAGCGGCATGCTCATAGGTAACCCTCTAGGTGAGGGGAGCAATGCTAGCTCTACCAACAACGAGCTCTGGAGGGTGGAGAACTCATTCCTCAGAATGAGAAGGAATTTAGATGCTCAGAAGGGAGCGGCATGCTCATAGGTGACCCTCTAAGGTGAGGGGAGCAAGGCTAGCTCGACCAACAGGAGAGCGACCAATCGCAGAGCTCTGGGGAGCGGAGAACACATTCTTCAGAATAAAAGGAGAACTCAAACGCTCAGAAGGGAGCGGCACGCTCATAGGTGACCCTCTAGTTGAGGGGAGCAATGCTAGCTCGACCAACAACGAGCTCTGGTGAGTGGAGACTTAGACGCTCAGAAGGGAGCGGCATGCTCATAGGTGACCCTCTATGGTGAGGGGAGCGATGCTAGCTCAACCCACAGGGAGCGCTACTAGCCTGGATCTAGTATCGACGAGTGATGTAATCACTGCGATAGCCGATAGCCTTAGAAATGGATCATACTCATCCATTGGTTACAGGGGAATTAGAGAGGATCAAGAGGGCAGATGCCCCCCTAAGGGAAAGGAGCAAGGCCGTAACCAGGGTTTGAAAATTAGTGAGGTCCAAAGTAAGGTGTTAAGAATTGTGCTATAATAACACCCACAAATGCACTCCTAAACTTCAAAATAGACAGACATGTTGATGATTGCGAAAGTTATTTTATTCAAAATAATGTTTTACATTTCACAGACGTGTGTGTGTGTGTGTGTGTGTGTGTGTGTGTGTGTGTGTGTGTGTGTGTGCGTGCGTGTGCGTGTACTACTCTTCATTCCTTGGCTCACTGAAATGACAAAATAAAAAAAGACATATTCAGACTTCAGACAGAGAGTTTATAATCAATGCAAATGCAAATGACTGTTGGATGACTATACTCTTTACAACATGCATTACCTTTCCATTGAAAGCTAGCTGTATCCTCCTGTGGCCAGAGGCATCCCACCGTCTAAGGACTCTCTCCTTGTCCAGCTTAACTTTTTGATGAACATGCATCAACGCCAGTCCTGTGAGCCTTTCACCTTTCACATAGAAGATCTGAGCCATGTTTTGAGCCTTCGCATTGCAGAGAATGACCGTTCACATTCACATGTTGTCACTGGAAGTGTAAGAAAAATTTTCAGCATACACTGGATGTTGGGGAAGAAGGACATCTGTGTTGTTTTCAGAGTTTCCAATGCTGATGCAGGCAGCACCCCATCTTCAGAGTGAAACTTGTGCCTCCAGCATTCTATTTCCTGCTCTACTGTGTTTGGATAAGGTAGGTCCTCATGGTACCACTTTACCATTCTTTGCTCTCTTTCTTCTGTGAGTTTCTTCAAAGATTTTGGTACCAGGTAAGCTGCTAGTAATGCAGGCTCATTACTTTCAGAGAATCTCTCATCCAGCTCACTAGTTATGTGATCGATGAAGGGATAGAAAAGATTCACCCGGTAGTGGTCTTCCACTGACTCTGTAGATATGTTTGCTCTGTAATTCTGTTTTACTGTTATTCTACGCTTTGTTGGGACCACATCAACTGAGTTGGCCAATGCTGTGGCTTTTTGAAAACATGGACTGAATCCTTGCTCATTTCTTTGTTTGGCTATGACTTGCCGTACATTTCTTGCCTCCTCGTATGCTGTGATGATGTCCAAGTTGGTAGACTGCAGCTTTTTGGTTAGAGGTAGCATATAACCCAGCACTTTGTTGGCTATTACAGCAGTAATGATGGTCTCAAATGTTCCAATACTATGCCGGAGAGTACTGGCCTTTCCAGAGGTGGTAGTTACTTCTGCCTCCATGGTCTCCAAAACAGAATGTATAGCAGTGAACTGCTCCACAAAAGCACTCAGTGTGTTTGCTCTGCTACCCCATCTAGTGTCTGACATCAGTGGGATCCCTGCTTTTTGGTTGCCCTTCTCTTCTACTCTCTTCTGCAGGGCATCTTTTCTGGCCCCTGTGGCTGAGAAGAACACTGCAATCTTTTCTACGATGGACATTGTGTTCCTTACCAAAGGAAGATCAGAACAACCATGCACCACAACCAAATTAAGTGCATGGCTCCTACAATGGGTGTACATTGCCCTGGGGTACAGTTCCTTGACTCTCTTTTGTACCCCACTCACTTTGCCACTCATTGTAGAGGCCCCATCATAACCCTGACCCCTTAGGAAAGTTGTTTGAAGACCCCACTTTGTCAGCTGATTGAGAATGGCTGATTCTCAATGAATTGAGAAGAGGTTATTGTTGCCGCATCTTGTTTGGGCAAGGGACAGAACCCGAGAAAATCCTCCTTTATCTCTAGGTTTTCTTCCTCCTCATTGACGTAACGGACACATAAGGACATCTGTTCAGTCCCACTTATATCCATGGACTCATCAGCTAATACAGTGAAGTACTGGGCTGCCTGTATTCTATTGATTAGGGTCCCTCTGATTTCCTCTGCACAACATTCAATAAGCTCATTCTGAATTGCGGGTGAAAGGTATATTGCATTTTTGGGTGCAGTCTGCATGTGTTGCTTTAAGGCCACATCAAATTGTGCTTTCCAGTTAACGAAGTGGTTAAAGTTTCCATTCTCATTGTCCCCCTCCCAGCTCCCTCGGAATGCTACATTTCGCTGGCCAAGACACACAATTATGTCAATAATAGATAGAAGACTGTTACGATTCGCAATGACTTTTTCCTCATATTTCTGGCTGATTATTGAACTAATGTCCTTTCTTTTTTTTTGGACAACAGAAAGGAAGTTTTCTGCCTTTTCTGTGGATTTTCGGTGTCCTTCTGTTAAACTGTGTCTTGGGATGATACCTCTCTTTTCACCCACAGCATTTTTCCAGTCAGTGAAGCCCTTTGTAAGAAAACTAAAGTTTGAGCCCTTTAACTTATTAAAGCTGAGGCAATGAGCACAATATGCTGAATCCTCAAATGGTGAGTAACGAAGCCATTCGTATTTTTTCTCCCACTGGACATTGTATTTTAGTTGTTTTGCGCCAAATTTCCGATAGGGATAGCTATGCTGCTCTGGTGGTATCCATCTATTTTGGAGCAAACAGGTTTTATCTCCATCTGAGAGGCTCTCGCCCTTATTTATTTTTTTCTTCATTCTCACAGGGTCAAAGGGATGAAGAGTCCCTTCATCAGTGTTCTCGCTGCCCTGCTCATCACTGATGTCATCCTCATCTAAGTTCCTCTGCTCTCTGTCCTCCTCCTCTGTCTCCTGATCTCTATCTTCCTCTCTGTTGCTCTCCTCTGTCTCCTGATCTCTATCATTCTCACTGTTGCTCTCCTCCATCTTGTTTTGATCTCTATCCTCCTCTCTGTTGCTCTCCTCCATCTTGTTTTGATCTCTATCATCCTCTCTGTTGCTCTCCTCTGTCTCCTGATCTCTATCCTCCTCTCTGTTGCTCTCCTCCATCTTGTTTTGATCTCTATCATCCTCTCTGTTGCTCTCCTCTGTCTCCTGATCTCTATCCTTCTCACTGTTGCTCTCCTCCATCTTGTTTTGATCTCTATCATCCTCTCTGTTGCTCTCCTCTGTCTCCTGATCTCTATCCTTCTCACTGTTGCTCTTCTCCATCTTGTTTTGATCTCTATCCTCCTCTCTGTTGCTCTCCTCTGTCTCCTGATCTCTATCATCCTCTCTGTTGCTCTCCTCTGTCTCCTGATCTCTATCCTTCTCACTGTTGCTCTCCTCCATCTTGTTTTGATCTCTATCCTCCTCTCTGTTGCTCTCCTCTGTCTCCTGATCTCTATCCTTCTCACTGTTGCTCTCCTCCATCTTGTTTTGATCTCTATCCTCCTCTCTGTTGCTCTCCTCTGTCTCCTGATCTCTATCCTCCTCTCTGTTGCTCTCCTCTTTGTTCTCATATCCATCTTCCTGATCTTTCAATTTAGGCTTTTTTAAGAAATACATCTAACGTATTTTGCGGAACCTTTTGCCATTCTACACTCTCTGTTCTGTCTGTTTTGGAGGATAAACATTGTTAAATTAGACCTTCTTTATTGCATCACAATGGTTTATGTAACAATACTGATTACTGTAATAGATTTCCATAATAAACATTGCTATATGGATAAGTAATAATAACTTTGTCTGTGCTCTAATGCAGTGATTGTCAACTGGTTAGGCCATTGAACCCACATTTTACCATGGACATTAAGCTGCGACCCTTTTTTTGTGGAAATTGACTAATATATATATAATATATATATATATATATATATATATATATATATATGTGCCATCTGAAAATTTCTTCTAGAGTGGTCATTTTTATCAAGCTCGTATATTTAAGTTCAGTCATTTATATATATATATATAAGTAGATAGATAGATAGATACACTGTATGAATATGAGGTACCGTATAAGTAACGTTAGGTAAGGTAGCAGTTCCAAAATAGTTTTTGTTAATAGTTGGTATGTGTGACGAGACCACAGTCATTTAGAAATACATTACAAAAACACAGTGAAAATAAAGTAGCATTTTGAGGGTTAAGGTCTGTTACCATGGTAAATTTGCAGCGAGCACAGTAGCCTATGACTGACAGGACTGGAAAGTTCGTTTTTTTAGGTGAGGGAATTTTTATTTTATAACAAGTTATAAAAACGTTAGAATAATGACACCGATATAAAACTTGACAACATCTCATTTGACCATAAATACTGAATGAGGAAAAAGCGTTTTTGATAGTCAACCGCTTTCACGCATCGCCTGTCAAAATAAAAGTCTAGCGTCAGAAAAACAGAATTACGTTTGTTGTTTCTTTGAATGCACACTCCAACCCACTCAAAACGTTTTTGCGACCCACCAGTTGAAAACACTGCTTTAATTTATGTTTTTGATGACTTAAGGTTAACTAAAGAGCATGAGACGTCATCCTGCTGGTCAGTAACGTTATTTGGCATAGCCTATTTCATTCTGTAACAAACATATTTGTATTATGCTATTGTTTTTGTTGGTGTTAATCATTTCTTTCAGATATTAACGATGATCACTGCGTTTGTCTTACCAATGGTGGTATCTTCCTGTCAGCAATTAAGTTACAGTTTGTCTGTAAGCTTTTTTATTAATGTACAATGTTGCCAGATATTGCTATGAAAACAAGCAATTTCAAAAAGAAAGAAAAGATATCCGAAATAAGTTCAAAGCTTGTGTTTTGTGAATAAGATTAATATATCACTAACACTAACGTTCAACTTTACACTTTATAAACGTCCCAAGACTCCCAAAGTGTCACAATAAATTGGAAAAACGAGTAAAAAAACACGTATAATAGGTGCATCTGGCAACAAATGGAGGCATACCCGCGCTCTCAAGCCCCATTCACTGCGCTAGCTTCTCGCAGCAACATGATGAATTGCAAACACTCATATGATATGGGGTGGTTTAAATGGCAAAATAATCATTCAGAGAGCTTGACATTTTATTTTTGAATATAAAAAAATGACCGAGGTCCGGACCTCGGTGACCTCATAGCTGGCTACGGCCGTGGAAAGGAGTAGATGTCTTACTCTGGTCCGGACGAAAGTGTCATATAGGACGCTTCATCCGGAACACCTCCCTCAGGTTTTGCCTCTCTCTGACCCATGCCTCTCTTTAGCCCTACCCGCAGGCGGGAGGGGCATGAGTCGAGACTAACCTTCTGAGCCCATCTCTGATCCCCAGACCGAGATGGGCTAGGACCCTGGTTGTTCGGGCTCATACCTGGACTTTACAGAAAGCCTTATCCAGGTCATTCAGCAGATCAGTCTGGTACGCCTGAAGCACCGCCATAGTGTGCAACGACGATCTGACCTGCTGCTGCATATGCCCTGCCATTTAAGCAAGATTCAGGGGCTTAGATGGCAAGGAGGAGCCTTGAGAGAGGATGTCTGCCCACAGCGAGATAAGCTGGCTATCATCTCTTGCACAGGGGCATCCTCATAGCCATTTTCACGCACCTCAATGTCAGCATAACTAGTATGCTGAAACCTATGAATACGAGAAAAATAGCTTTTTCCACTCCTTCTCAACCTCCACATCGAGATTTATGAAGAAAGGAAGGCTCGCTCGAGCTGGGGATTTATGGCCAGAAAGATTTATTTTTATGATCCATAACCTCCAAAAACTCATTCATATGCAGTGCAGGAGGATTGAGAGGGTTCAGTCTCAACTTCCTCACCCTCAAACATCTCCTGCTCTTCCTGGGCATAACCCAGCAGAGCACTAACCGCTGAATCTGATGATGTCAGAAAGATCGCATCATCACAATCCAGCAGCTCACTCTCGTTTTCGGCCGACGCACGCGAAAAGGGGCGGTCCTTCTCTAACTCATCGGCCATATCCAACTGCGAACCCCGCGATTTCAATCGCCTCCGTGCCTCGGCAGCGGTGGGTACCGAATCGCGGGAAGCAGACGGCTGTCCCTCTTTCCTCGAAAAGAGGGACAGACGAGAACGGAGCTTTCTCATAGAGAACAGCTCACAGTGCACGCAGACTGCCCCCTCAAAGACATCGCGTGCGTGCTCTTCGCCCAAACAAAAGACGCAACAATCGTGTGTGTCATCGGGTGTCAAATAACGAGGACACGGATCCACACACTTCTTGAACGCCTTGCTAGTGCTCACCATGATAAATAAAGGAAAACTGTATTCCTACCAGAATGCACGTTTCTTCAAACAAACCAGTCAGTGAAGACGAAAAAGCTGATGATGTATTCTCCCGGCAGTCCTTATATTGTGGTCGCGCCGGTAGTGACGTCATGGGCTGTCGCCGGCCAACGGATGGTGTTTTTTCATATGTTTCTTCAGGCACGAGTCACGCTGGAGGCGTTCCCCATAGTGGCCCCTAGGGGACGCAGTTCGAAGTTCCCATGAAGGGGAAAGCCTAATTTGATCCTACAGTGTTGCTGCACATGCTTTTAGATCATTACAAACAATAATGCTAAATTATTATATTAGAATAGAAGATATGCTGTCTCTCGTATGTTGTGAACTCTGTTCTTCTAAAGTGTAGAAAACTCAGAAGAGAAGACCAGGAGACTTCGGATTGGATCGTCAGCAGAATTTCTTTATTGTATGACATGTCTTGTTATCTGTAGTCATCGAAAATCTCATCTTAAGTAATTTTTACAGGGTATCTTATAGACAGAATTGGAGGAGGGACTTTTGGAGGTTGAGACAAAACATCAAAGAAAGCAAACATCTGAGGGAGGCGTTAGTTGGTTACGGGAAACTTCCCGTGGTCCAATAAACCTAACGAATCCACGTCTGGCCAGGAAAAAACCTATTTGCAGATCAAAGGTTGAATCTCTCAGTAGTCTGACTCATTGATCTTACCATTATCATAGGGACAAAAGGCCCAGCTGTCTCAAGCTCAAATGGTCAGGAAGCGATCTCAAACACCTGAATTTCCTGACACTTTCTTATTCAGGAAGTGTATCTAAATTAAACATAGAATAAAATTTGTAATCCTTCACGTATCACATCAATTATCAATAATTAAGTATGTGGTTTTGAAGAAGATAATTTTTTTCTTTCTCTGTTTTGACCGTCTCATTTGGACTTGGACTTGACTTGGACTCGAACCTCTTTGGACTCGGTCTTGACTCGGACTCGAACCTCTTTGGACTTGGACTTGTCTTGGACTCGACAAAGGTGGACTTGACTACAGCCCTAGCTGAATCTTCTGGACGAATCCAGGTCTCAGTCAAGCCCAAGATGCTGAGTGTGGATTGTAAAGAAAAAGTGGAAATGAAGTCTGCTTTGTTGACAGCTGACTGACAATTCCAGAGAGCCATGGAGAAGGAAAGAGGTTGTAGTAGAAGATGTAGAGATAGGGCGTAGGTTAGCAGGATTATGTTGCCGTCTGTGTGTGATGTTAGAGCGTGGTCGAGAGACAACCGGAATGGTTTTGAAACACATGATCGAGGATAGCAAAGGAGAGTGTGTGAGGGAAGATAGAAATGATACTTAAGTGTGTTGCTCGGTGTCGTTGCTCGGGTGAAGTTGCGCAGAAAAAAGTCGTCGGTCTTTACCCTCGTCTGTCTTCACACGAGCAGGCTGAACGCGTCAGCGCTCGGACATCAAATAAATACACTGTCTAAGAGGCTAGAGTGAAAACAGCAGTGAACGGCTTCTGATTTGCCCAGCCAATAGACTAACGGAGTGCTAATAGCTTGAGACGAAACTAACACCTTGCCCAAGGAGCAATGGAGGCGCAAATTATTATAATTAGCAGTAAGTGCAATCAAAAATATAAACCGCAACGAAAATGCAGACTAAAAATAGGTAGGAAACGAAGTATTTCTTCCTAGCAGCAAGTAAATCATTTAAACAACAGATCTATGAACAAGTATTACGATCACTTACAAGCTGCCGTCTGTTTCTTCTGGGGACTAATCGGCTTCTCCCAGTTGCTCCACAGTTGCAATTGTAAATCTCAGAAATTAATTACCAGAAACATTAGTCAAACATTTAATATTAATAGTCAATACAACTCATCTGCTATATCCCAAGTCTTCTGAAATCATACAATAGCTTTATGTGGTGAACAGACATAACTAAAAATGTCACATTTACTGAGAAAAAGCCCTGAAATATTATGAATTTTTTTAAACACTGTATACTGTATACGATTATTATAAGGTTATTATTAATCTCTTTATCAACAAAGATGTCTGGAGTACCTAATCATTTTAGAAGACATCTGAGTGGGATTAGAGATCGCATAAATGCCCAATTTGACAGTTTACTCGAATCATCACCACCGGAGCATGGAGAACAAAGTCTTGTAGACAGGTAGGTAAGGAATGGCGGTAAAGTTATTTTAATGTTGGGAATTTCGTGTTTAGAGCCCAAACCAACTCAGATAGGCGGGCCTATAAACAAATACATTTTGCACAGCACAAAATGTAATTGAAAGAAAATATATTTATTAACCCATGACATATGATAATAAACTAATAGTAAAGTGCTCAGAAAATATTTCATTTTTTTTTAAATTAGCACTTTATACGGTCTTTAAACTAATAAACTAATAGTGAAATGTTCAGAGAATTAATGGCTCACAGACTGGCATAAAGTTGGCTTGACGTTGGACGTTCGATATTCGCATATTTATGTCTCTAAAGTTACATGTGATATTGGTATACATTTTTCTAACTTCAATACCATATGAGCAGAATGACTTACAGTCATAAAAACAACTGTAAAATGTACATCTAGGTGTCAACTATAATGCGCACCTTTTACATTTTTTATATTTATTAAAATAAAATGTAAATAATTTGTTTTCAGTAACTTTAGAGACGGTCCCTAAATTTGCGAATATCGAACAACTTATGCCAGTCTGTGAGCCATAATCTGTTTTTTTTTCTGTTTTTTTTATTGGGTCCTCATATGTCTGTCTGTCTATTTATCTATATGTAAATACTTTAAAGAAAATATAGTAATTAGCCCTATAAATCAAGTTAATTACACAATTTAAACCATGACATTAGAATAACAAACTTATTAATAGTTAATAATAACTATATAAATGTCAAAATAGTACAATGTTCAGAAAAATATCCCTGTTATAGCACACAGCTGATTTTTGAATTGGGACATATGTCTTTAAACAATTTTAGAACTTTAAATGAATGCAATACTGAAAATGCATGCAATGTAAATCCATTAAACGAAGTTATAAGTGTGTTTACACTGCAAAACAAAAGCTCTCCTTGCCATCTTCGCGCTGTAGCAAACTGGATGCTCAGACTTGCCGTAGATTCCTCATAGCCATGAGAGGTGTGTCCATGTAGATAAGCGAATAAATGGGCATCTTAAGTGGCGTGTGGCGTTAACTTAACGTCGGTCGGCGCCTGGCGTTATTTTAACGCGTGGCGGCGTCTGCCGTTAACTTATCGCCTAACGGCGCTTATTTAACGCCTTGCGGCGTTATGAAAACGGCGTTTTAATAATCATACGGCGGTGAAAAGCAGGCGAATTCTGAACTATTTGGCTTTCCATATAATGCGGCAGGCGCGATCTCTTTAGCGCCTCAGTTAAAGCAGCAAGTGAACCCATTATATCTTTCTATGTACTACTATAGTACGAAATGAACATGATTTAACATCAAAAGGTAGGCTATTTTATAAGAGAGCCTACAGTACAACTTACTGAAATGTTTCAAACTGAGGAAAACGTGTAAAGCTTGTAAACATTGCATTGTAATAATACATTTACCTCAGAATAACCACTCAGTGTCCATAAGCTCATCAGTTAGTTAGAAAAATAACTATGAAGAGGAGCATTTAGCTAAATTTATGCGCTATTGCATATAAATATTTGTACTTAATCTGCTGTCTAGGAGCCCTGTACATAATTTGGACATGATGAAGGTACACTTGACAGGCTATGGGGCTTCATTTTACCACAAAGCTAATGTTTAAACTAGCTTTATTGTGTGCCGTCGGTGCGGAAAATCTGCGTGTTCCTTAACATTATAGCCCAGTTCACTGTTGTTTAAAAACCTATGCGATTAACGCCGACAGTTTATTCTAATGGCATAAGTGAGATTGTGTTAACGCACTATTAACGTGTTAACTTCGACAGCCTAAACTATATTCTTACGAACATTGGACAAAAAAAAAAAAAACACGGAAAAAAAGTCAGCAAAATCATTGACGATGTTGACTTTCATGAACAGCTTATTGAGTCAAAAATACTCAGAAAACAACGTACGAAATTGCACAGACTCAAAATTTTCGTCTAATTTACGAACAAGATGTGCAGAATCTGTCAAAATGTATACAACCACCATTCATGCATGCTCTTTCACGATGAACACGATGCTGCTTTCGGTCCGAAACCACTAGCAATCATCCGACTTGCACACTCTTTTATCCTTTCTCATCATAATGATCCTATTTAATGTTTACTTAACCAAAGTTTATCACGTTCGTATCATTTTAATTTTCGTAAACTTTTGGACAGAAGCCACAAACTTACCCACATTCGTCGAAATCCGTGAAATCCTGTTAACTCTTCCTCCCATGCAGAGCATGCGTGACCTAGACAATCTTATTTCTGACATGAAAACCGTTGAGACATTAGGAGATGGAAATTCAGCGTCAGAATAAAATGTACGAGCGTTATGATTTTTGGACAGAAAATCTCTGCCCCTGTTTTATCCCGATTTATTAACAATTTATCATGTACGCATATGAGAATTTAACCCACACAAGATGTTTTTATCGTTTTGCTATTGATATAATTACATGGAAAAATTATATCTCTGTTTCCTTTAGAATCATAGTTTAACGTTCGTAACTGTTTGGACAGAAGGTGTAACGAACGTTAGTAAATGTTTCCATTGCATCGTGGTGGATTAAGGGAATTATACTTTCAGTGTTAGTAGTAGTATTTTGTAGAAGACACACCAAAATAAATGTAATGCGCCAAAATTCAGGATTTTATTAAAGGAAATGAAATAAATGACTTGGGAAAAATCCAGATGCAATGAATGTCCCACCCTGACATCCGCAATTTCTGGGGACGGAAATAAAATAAAGTCTCATTACACGATAATGCCAAGGCTTAGTGGGATACAATTAACTTTATTATTTCTTACATCTATCTTAAACAAAATAGTGAACTAAAAATAAAAAAATGACAACAACTGGGTATTATTCAATCTATATTGTTCATTACACCCCTTGTGGACAGAAACTGTGGAATCGCTCTAGTAGTAGTAGTAGCCCTTTATTGTCACTAGTCACAAGTACCAGCGAAATTAGCCATCAACCTGTTCATACATACACAACATACATCTGACAACAGGGTAGACAGAACAGGAAGACAGGGAATGGAAGAAAAATACAGCATTTACATGAGGAAAGAGAGAAGGGAAATTTTTTTTACCCCCAGACTATGCTCCATTGGGGAGTACAGTGTGAGAACAGAAAAAAACACCTCAGCACAAAAGCACATATACCATAGACACAACTTTGCAACATGGGGAAACATATCCAGCTCTGGCAAGCAGCCATCCGGTCCGGTGCCATTTGTTTTGGCGCCGGTCGCAGACCCGCTTGACCAAGCCTGGCGGAACAAAAGCCGGAGGCACTTGGTCGGGGGAGGGGAGTAATGTCTGTAATCGGGGAGCAAGAGAAGTCCCACTGCAGCGCTCTTCCCAGGGTTGTTATCCAGCATGGCCTTGGCCGAGGCCGGTGCCGGTACGGGGGAGCCAGAAAAGATAAGATTGATTTGTTTTGTCTTTGGGGCGAGCAGCTGCATACCTTCGCAGCTATTCTCTCTGTCCATTCTGGTCTCCGAAAGAATACATTTTCACTTGCAAAGCCGTGAGCTTCATCGTGATAGAATCCATATTCCGGTTAATAGTCTCAGTCTCAATGCTGACCGCTCTTCCCACAGCCTCAATCAAAACGGGCAGCCTTGTGAGACTTTGGACAGCTGTTCCCGTCTTCTGAATTTTTCGATAACCCAGGGCAAAGCCTAATCCAATCAGCAAAATACCTGTTATCATCGTACCGAATAGGTAGATATCTTCAATGTCCTCCACGGAAAGAGCCGCCAGACATACGATTTGCCACCTCTCCCACGCATCCCTCATATAGCCGGCTGCGAACGTCCCGTCCGGACAAACAGGTTCCCCAGAACCCAGACTTCTTGTTGAGAAGATAGTGTCAATTGCACTAAGAGAACAGTTGATCAAATCCATAATTTCCTAGTTTGGAGAGCCGTGCAGAGAGAGTCTCTCAATAGATGAGACGAGACAAAAGAAGCAAGCAGGGAAAAAAAAAGGGAGGACGGGGAGTGAAGAATGCGACTGCCTCCGTTGAGAGCCAAACGAGAATACATACTATTAAGGGTGTGTAAACTTTTTTATTAATTAAACTATTATATTCTCTTGTGGACTAAACATCTTTTATGTGAAATATCTTATTCAGGTCAGTAATCAATAAACCATAGCATGCATTTTGTATGATCCCTCTTACTTGGTAAAATAAACAACATTTAGCAGATTCTGCAAGGTGTGTGTAAACTTTTGACTTCAACTGTATACGAGGTCCCAACCAAATGTAACTCTAATCACCATAGTGGTGACTTCAAACAAAACAATTATCATTACTACAACATTAAATTAAATCCAATACATTTTATGCAGCTGACAGCAACCTTTTACACAATTTGAGGTATATAATTAATGTGTATTTGTTTCTTGGGAATACAGTCTGTGATTATGCCATTGTTAGTGCACAATGAAGGAAAATATTATTATTTCTATTTGTGTGAATTGTGTCATGAAACAAAATGACCAAATTTAATATACAAGTAAAAATTCTGAATATAGTATTTAATTAAACTGCATGTCATTAAAAAGTCACATGTGATTTTAACCTGTAGCTTTTTATTCATTAACCTATGCTACCACAGTGCTGTACCAAACAGCAGCCCCTAAAATATACATAAAATCACAACATGTAGTAGCCTAATTATGAGAATACAGGCTGTTGTTTATCAATTTACTTTAAAAACAACAACAAAACATTCTTAAGTTATCAACTATTCCTTGCACACTCACATTTGCTGTCAGTAACAGAGCCCAGACCCGACTGTCATTGTGTAAGTGCCTGGTGAGAGCAGTGAGCAGCACTCGTGTGTTCTTCTGGGGAAAATCTAGGAGTATTATGGGAAGCGATGCCAAATTCTGCTCCCAGTCAGTGATGATCCATCTGGAGTAATACGAACAGTCATGATGTGACTGACAATTCACTCCATTCTGTCTCCATGGAAATCAAAGAACATGAAATACTTATTGTGGTGTTGTGTGTTCACATTTAATATTCTGCACAAATATTCAGCAAACTCCATGGAAACAATTGTAATAATGGATTCTAAAGTTTTAAGATTTTATAAGTTATAAGACTTATTTTTATGTAATGCTTCTTTCAAACAGGGTGCATTGTGAAAAGTGCTATATAAATACATTTGACCTGATGTAAAATGTGTAGCATTAGAGTTCTCCAGGACTATAACAAATATATGAATATATTTATAGTCATGGCCAAAATATTGGTAAATATGATGAAAGAAGGCTGTGAAAATTTATCTGCATTGTTAATCCTTTTGATCTTTTTTTTTTTTTATCACAAAAATCTAACCTTTCATTGGATATTAAGAATTTAAAATGGGGGAAATATCATTATAAAATAAATGTTTTTCTCTAATACACATTGGCCACAATTAACGGCACCACAATATATGCCACTTTAACAGACCCTTTAGATTCCCAGCTCCATGTTGGTGCTTCTCTTCAGTTCACTCATTTTTTACAAGGTTCAGGTCAGAGGACTGGAATTGCCGTAGCAGACGCTTGGTTTTGTGCTCAGTGACCCATTTTTGTGTTGTTTTTGATGTTTGTGTTTGTATTATTGTCCGTTTGGAAGATCCAAACATGGCCCAGTATAAGATTTCTAACAGTCAGTCACTTATAGATTTTTTATCTGTTGGTATTTGATAGAATCAGTGATGCCATGTGTCTAAACAAGATGTCCAGGACCTCCAGCAGAAATATAAGCCCACAACTTTAAAAATACAGCAGGTACTTTTTATCCCTGTGTTCACCAAACCCATCTTGAGTGTTTGCTGCTAAAAAGCTAATTTTTTAGTTTCATCTGACCATCGAAGCCAGTCCCATTTGAAGTTCCAGTCGTGTCTGATAACTGAATATGCTGTAGATTGTTTTTGGATGAGCTAGGAGCATTTTTCTTGAAACCCTCCCAAACAACATTTGGTGATGTAAGGTTTTAAGGTTTTCTGACCCCGAGACTCAACTATTTTCTGCAATTCTCCAGCTGTGGTCCTTGGAGAGTCATTAGCCACTCAAACTCTCCTCTTCACCGTGCATTAGGACGATATAGACACACTGATGGTGGAAATGGGGATTTCCACTGCTATAGCTCTTTTCTTAAAGCCACTTCACTAATTTGTGAAGCTCAATTATCTTTTGCTGCACATCAGAAATATATTCTTTGGTTTTTCTCATTGTGATGATGATTAAATGAATTTGGGCTTTGGTTTCCCTACTATTTATATTTCTGTGAAACAAGAAGCCATAGCTGCATCATTTCATGTTCATAATCTCCCTGGAGTGCTCAAAATGTTGAATATGAATGGGAATAGTCTTCAGAGATATTTTTCTCATTAGAATTTCTAGTGGTGCCAATAATTGTGTCCAACGTGTATTTGAGAAAAACATTTATTTCATAATGACATCCCCCATTTTGAATTCTTATTATGCAATGAAAGGTTAGAATGTTGTGAATATTTTAAATAAAATATAAAAAGGATTAACAATGCAGATACATTTTCACAGCCTTCTTTGATCATATTTAACAAGGGTGCCGATATTTTTGGCCATGACTGTACATGTACATGTTTATATATATATATATATATATATATATATATATATATATATATATATATATACACACACACACACAGGGGCGATTATAGGGTGAGTGGATATCCGGGCTAAGCCCAAAAAACATTCAAATATGTGTCAAAATACATGAGATACACTTAAAAATATAACCTATATATGTTTAAATGATACTTTAGCTAAGTGCCTTTATTTTTTTAAAGTCATATAAATAAAAACTAAAGTATAATAAATATATATATATATATATATAGGCCTATATATATATATATGATTAAACATTCAGGAATCTCTTATAGAGCCTCTATTTAGACTGCACATACCCTATTGCATAAATAATGTTATGAGATTTATGTTTTAAATATAAAAAGTCGAATATGGAAACATTAAATGATAGAAAAATACACGTTTTTTTGTGTCGCGGAGCTGATAAACGGTCCGCGCTGCGCAACTCAAACGAGCCGTGGTATTTTGTTACGCTTTTGTTTCATTTGCCTTTTGATGTTCCTCATATGCAGACAACAGACAAACACAATTTACTTGAACCGATAAAATGCAGATAAAAATGGTGTCAGTATGGAGCCCTGGGCTTTGTTTGGTTGTTAGTGAAATAGAGCAACAGACAATATTACAATTTAAGCCACTTAAAGCCACTTTTTTTATTTATTTAATTGTTGCGCTGACATGAAGAAAAGTCTACCACAGACCATGCTAACAAAACATATAATCCCTCTAAATGCATGTCTCTTAGAAAGACCGTGTATGCAGTGGCGGCTGGCCAATAGAGGGCGCTATAGGGCGCCGCCCTCCCTGAACCACACACACAAAATAACAATTATATAAATTATTGAAATGTATGTTTGTATTATGTGATATATTAGAAAATCTTCTGTGAAAATATATATTTTTACCATCACAATATGCTCTCGCTGCTAGTCAGCACGTCTTAATTTCAGTTGAGGGCGATCGAGAAATCGCCCACAGGAGGCGGGTCTTTGTAGAATTTAGTCAAATCCTGATTCAAGATATAAATATATTCAAGATGTGACATAAAATTCAGCCAATCAGCGTCCTCAAATCTTAACTGAAATGGGCGATTTTTCTGTCGCCCCAAGCTGCTAAAATCCAGGCTGGTCTCGTGGTCTGTAGTGGCGCAATTTTCAATTACGTGACTCAGGTGTTATTAATTCCGGACACGAAACTAACTCTGTACAATCTCTACTCCAATGTCCGTTTGAGAGGAGACATTTGGCAGAAAAACTGAAGGTAAAGGAGCTGGGTCCAGATCAGCCTGACGGTTTGATTTATTGTGAAGTATTGTTTGTGAAATTGTTTGCTGTGCCACAGCCCCACCTCAAAAAAAATCCACCAGCCGCCACTGCGTGTATGTATATAATATAATACTATAATTAAATAGCCTAAGCTATTTGTTGCTTCAGAGTGACAGGGCTCAGTAACCAACAACCTAATTTGACAGATGGCAAGATCTGCTATAACTTCTTATCGATGGTTGGCCAGTTTACATGTCAGTCATAAGTACGAGCTTCAGTGGCCGGTTCCTGACGGGAGTAAACTGCGGTTCGTGATTTTAATGCGCATGAAAACTCAGTGATGATTATGCATACAGGGCATGTTAATAAAAACTTTCTGGGCTTTTCTGAAAACAATCGGGACTTCAGCCCCCCTAGCACCGCCCCTGGATATACATATCAGTATACACACATGAATGAATGAAATAATCATTAGCAGAAAAAATATTTTCATTACATTTACGCATTTAGCAGACGCTTTTATCCAAAGCGACTTACAGTGCATTCAGGTTATACATTTTTTTTGTCAGTATGTGTTCCCTGGGAATCGAACCCACAACCTTTGCGCTGCTAACGCAATGCTCTACCACTGAGCTACAGGAACACATTAACATTCCTTTTGACATTCTGTTAAAACTACAATAACAGATAATGATCTGCATCTCTTGGAGAGAATAACCTTTGTTTGCTTGCGTGCCTCATTAAGGTCCTGTCACTGTGGCTGGGGTTACAGAAGCTCACCATAGCAACAAAAGAACCCCTGCCAGCTAACAGAGTGACGACAAAAGCCCCTCGCAATATAAAAACCAGCTGCAAAAGACAACTCGGACATCTGGACTGTCGCTCTGAGATACTCATACTATTCATTCCTAGTAATTCGGTAATTGGGTTCAATTTTATACATAATCATCTGGTTGTGATAGGTATGCAATCATGTTGAAATATTCAGTCTGCATCTGTTTGTGATGACTCAAGAATGATACAATAGTATCTAAAAAAAACAATTGAGTCTAAGTTATCAAAATAATATAAAACCATAGCTTTCCTGAAAAATTGTCAAAAAAGGGTCTCATTAGAGCATATGCAAGAATGCATTTATCATGGTGCACTATATTTAACCTGACTAATTTTGTGACACCAAAAGCAGCATTTCATGACTGATTTTAACGCATTTCATACACAGAAAGATAAAAGCCACTTGTTAATGAAAATTATACTATTCAGCACTTTTTTCATGCATACTATTGTAAACTCAAAACTGATTTTGTGCATGAAATTCACAAAGGTTATTATTATTATTCCCATTACTTTAAGGTGCAGGTACTTTTCATTTCATGAACAGAAAAACCACAGAAAGCCCATAACATGTAGACAAAAGAACAGGTACTCGGTTTGTTATAAGGGTTTTAAAACATCTTGTCAAAGGAGTGCAGTTAAAAATTAGCCAAATGGCACATTTACAGAAATGTTGATTAATGTGTAGTGCTTTAAAAAAAAAGAATTTAATAAATAATATATTTAAAGGGTTAGTTCACCCAAAAATGAAAATCCTGTCATTAATTACTCACCCTCATGTCGTTCCAAACCCGTAAGACATTCGTTCATCTTCGGAAGACCAATTAAGATATTTTTGATTAAATCCGAGTGCTCTCAGACCCTCCATAGACAGCAAGGGACCTAACGATCAAGGTCCAGAAACGTAGCAAGGAGATTGGTCAAATGTGACATCAGGGGTTCAAACTTAATTTTAACGAAGCTACAAGAATACTTTTTGTATGCAAAGAAAACAAAAATAATGACTTCATTATCATAGTCAACAGTTTGTCTCCTCTACGTCAACGTCGCGACATTTTGGAGAACAACTGCTGGACTGAATCTGGGTAAGCTCTTTTGTGTCAACCGCACGGATACATCTTCTACGTATATTTACGCTTTGATTTGAACGAAAACAACGCATCCGGTACACGGCTAACACAGAAGAGCGTACGCAATTTCCGTCCGGTGGATATTCTCTAAAATGGTGTTAGGGATAAAGTGGCGTTTGTTTTTTGCACAAAAAGTATTATTGTAGCCTCATAAAATTACGGTTGAACTCCTGATGTCACATGGATTATTTTACAGATCGCCTTGCTATGTTTTTGGACCTTGATCGTTAAAAAAACTAATTTATTTCATGATGAGATTTCCCTTTCGTTCCATTTCACTTCAATGAAAGGCTAGGGTTTTGTGATTTTATTAATACATTTATTTGAATAAAATATCAAAATGATTAACAGTGCAGATTTATTTTCTATATCTACCAAAGGTGCCAATAATTTTGATAAATAAAGACTGGAAACACAAAGTTAATCTGAAGTTAAACCTGCCTCCTGGTAGGTTTAATTTAAGCCTGAATTTAGTCCTGAAGTAGCTCGAGTAATCTTCCAGGAAATCAGTCTACTAAATTCTGGACTAGACTAAGTCCAAGACTATTTAAAATCATGACAGAGAAAGCAGATTTCTGTTAATCTGTCTTAAAGGGAAATTTTTGTCGGATACTAGGTGTAATCTCTGTCCGGGAAACCGTGCCAAAATGAAGAAAAAAGAAAAAATGTTAGAATTGCATTCTAAGATATAGACAAGAGCAGGGTTCACCAAACGTGTTCCTGGAGGGCCGGTGTCCTGCAGAGTTAAGCTCCAACCCTAATTAAACACACCTGAAGCAGCTAATCAAGGTCTTGCTTGGTATACTTGAAACCTCTGGGCATGTTTGTTGAGGCAAGCTGGAGTTAAACTCTGCAGGACACCGGCTCTCCAGGATCAAGTAGGGTGACCCCCTGGACTAGAGTAACAGGAATATAACTATATAAAGCATTGACAGCAAGTTTATGTGTTTATGTGTGTGTGTTAAGTTTATGTCTCCGACATCTCTCTCTCTCTGTGTGTGTGTGTGTGTGTGTGTGTGTCAGAGCCGATCCTAGACTTCTGGGGCCCTACGCAAAACTGTGTGTGTGTGTGTGTGTGTGTGTGGGGTATTTTAAAGTGGTTATGAACGAATTAATGAAACGCATTTGTCCGTGTCTGTCATCAAATCGCATTCGTGAAAAGCACTGGAGAAGGCAGCAGCTCGTTGTGCTTTGTGGAGGAAGACGCCAGGGGGTGCTCTAGAAGCGCGGATGCCAGGGGGCGCTCTGGAGAGCTGGACGGAACCAGCAGGGGCACTGGAGAGCACTTGCGAGGAGCCGGCACTGGAGGGCACTGGCAAGGAGCCGGCACTGGAGGGGACTAGCGCGGAGCCGGCACTGGAGGGCACTGGCGAGGAGCCGGCACAGGAGGGAGCTGGCGAGGAGTGGGCTCTGGGGCTGGGCTCCAACACATCCCCTCATATGCCACCAACAAGCCCAGGGGCACATGAGCATCGGTAGGTGTGCTTGCGGTGGCTGGCGGGCTTACGTGTGCCGCGAACGGTGGAGGGCTTGTGATGGCCATGAACGGCGGCTGATTACCCGTGAACAGCGGGCTGGTTTCGACTCGGGCCCGGACACTTCCCAGACACTGGAAGATTCCTTCTCTCCAATCCTGTGGTGTCTGGGAGCCCCATGGGGTGGTGGTAACAGGCCCCGAGCCGGAACAGGTGAAGGATGGCTGCGTCGTGGAGCTCTGTCACCGCGGCGAGCCTGCAGAATTCTCCGGCGTACTCTACAAAGGAGAGATCACGCTGGATAAGGGCGAGGAGGTGGGAGGCGAACTCCATCGCCACGGAGGGAAAAAAGACAAACAAAAACGGGAAAACAAACACACGAGGGAGGAGGAGCGCCTCTACTTTGTTTGGTCGGTTGTTCTGTCACATCGCTCAGGGAGCCAAGAACGAGGAGACGAGGATTATCACAAATACAAAAGACTTTAATCAGTCGTGGCCTAATGGATAGAGCGTTGGACTTGTAACCCGAGGTTGTGGGTTCGATTCTCAGCTCCGGCAGGAATTGTCCACGACTGAGGTGAGACCCTTGATCTAGGCACCGAACCCCCGACTGCTCCCCGGACGCCGCAGCGTTGGTGACTCTATATAATTGTGTATGTGAAAAAAAAAAAATTCTTCTTCATAAATGCATTTACAATGAAAAAAAATTAATAGTTCATGAAAGAGGACAAATCAAATAACTGGTCTTGCTTTATCAGAGCAGTCACAAGGGAAACATAAGTTAGTTTATATAGTTGATAATATACAGTGATAGAGACTCAAGTGTAAGGTCACGTAGTCCTTTTTAAAACTGTGTCTTTTGATTCTACAGCTTATTTATATTACATACGATCTATATATATATTAACATTCATTTAAAATAAATGATTTATAATAACTGTTCAACTAAAATTTATTGTGTAATGGATTAATAATAATATAAATCATATAAAATAACTATAAGTAATTATCATTAAAGCCAGACTTTTTTTAATACTAGTGACCTTTAATTTGGAGCAAGACAAAACTGGGGGAGTGATTTTTTTTGTATCAGACATGTCACTTTGCTCACATCTGATTGGTCCAATTTCACTTTAACTCAGAACATAAGCTGCCCCAGAGCACGTTAACCATGGAGTGTAAGTTACTACAGCGATGAACGCAGCTAAAAGCCAAGCCACTGTCATGGTACCTAAAACCCAGGATTGGTGAAACTACACTGAAACTCACCTGGCTAGCAGCTAACCCGGCTGCATGGTACAGGCCACTGGGATGTAACAATCCGGTGCAGAGTTAGTGATGAAGACATGCTGCCATCAAAGCCTCTCGGTGAGTATACTACAAAAATCAATAAAACAGCTTTCTTTTAAATCCAAAGTTGTAGTTTATTTTAATTATTGTCATTTCCAACACAGTTATTACAGCACTTTTCTGATTCTTGATTTCTGTGCATTTGCTGAAGATCTTCTGTGGTGGAGCAGGGCCTGCAAGGCAAGGTGATGGCGATATTGGGGGGGGGGGGTATTGTGCTGTTAAATTGACTGCTTGTGTATTTTTGTAGGATCTGCAATGTCTGGTGGGAGCAGTGAGGATAGAGAAATCCACAGCAGCATCCTGGAAATGGTCCAGTGCCATGTTCCAGTGGCTCAGTGGTAGAGCATTGCGTTAGCAGCGCAAAGGTTGTGGGTTCAATTCCCAGGGAACTCACATACATACTGACGAAAAAAATGTATAGCCTGAACCTGAATGTATAGCCTGAAAATGTATAGCCTGAAGCGTATAGTAAGTCGCTTTGGATAAAAGCGTCTGCTAAATGCATAAATGTAAATGTAACATAAGATGCTCCATCAGCATCTAGAGAAAGGCTACAGGACATCGAGGATGTGATTTTGGTCAAGTTTTTTCTGCTGGTTACCAGTTCAGTGCACCACAACAGTAATGAAGCTATGACAACAATTAGCATGTTATTGTAAACATATGAAATTAAATTGGCAAGCTCACAACATGATTGGTAAAACATTTTACTCTGTTTAAAAGTTTTACAGGTAGTGGTCCTCATAGAGAGCAGGCACACAGATGTTTGGAGCAGACCCAGATTGTCCCGAACATGTTCTCCTGCTCTTTGTGTGGTTCAGGGGCTTTATCGTCTTCCTCGTCTTCTCTGTGCACACAGGTAACGATAGCCTCAATGTCTCTTTCCCATCCATGATCAGATTCAGTCTGACAGCAGCAGTGAGGGATGTGATGGATGGCAGAGACAGGTGAAGGTGGACACGGTGGTTAGCTGCAGAATTAACAGAGCTGTGTTGAGATGTGTGTTTACTGCCTGCAAATACATGATTGTTACAACAACAATATGTTTGTATAAAGCTTTGTTCCCTGTGACGTGTCATTTATCGTGATGGTTACTTTTACTCATTTATTAATGCTTGCTGTTCTTGTCAGTAAATAAAATATAATTGTCATTAACTTATGCTTTAATAAGTTCACCTTGAACGCATTTGTCTATTGTGTAGTCATGCATAGCTATGGCTTATGAAAAACTAAATCACATTTAGCTTGTTTTAAAAAAAAAATATTGGTCAAAATGTATCATTATCAGGGTTGGGGAAAGTTACTTTTAAAAGAAATTCATGACAATATTGTGTTACTCTCTAAAAAAGTAGCTAATTACGTTACTTAGTTACTTTTTATGGAAAGTAATGCGTTACGTTTTTTTTGCGTTACTTTTTAAATATGAGCAGGGCTTTATTGTTTGTTTTTAATACAAGAAGTTCTATTTATAGCGAATGTAAAAGTCTTTCACACCAAAAAGTGTAATGAATAAACCTGAGACTGAAGGACGAGTAAATCACATCTGTACAGTAGAACGCAGGAAAAGATTCAACACTCTTCAACAATTAAAAAGCAATCAAGCTCAATTGTTAATGTAAAGTCATTTTTGCTTATGTTGAACTGGATCATCAAAGGTCAGCAGCAAACACATCGGTTAATAAAATGAGATCAGATATATTTGTGTTGTTTAACTTATTTAATTATTTCAGGTTTGCATCATGTTCTGAGTTTGCATTTCTCTGTTTTTTTGCGAGTGGGATGAATTAATACACATTCACATTTAGTCTCTAGAACTACAGTAAGATCGTGTTCACACAGCGCACTGTCAGTCAATAAATGAAAAAAAAAGTAACTGGCGTTACTTTACTAGTTACTTGAAAAAAGTAATATTATTCCGTAACTCGCGTTACTTGTAATGCGTTACTCCCAACACTGGTGAGCAGTGAGGATGGAGAAATCCACAGCAGCATCCTGGAAACGGTCCAGTGCCATGGAAAAGACGCTCCATCAGCATCTAGATGAAGGCTACAGGACATTGAGGATGTGATTTTGGTCAAGTTTGTTCTGCTGGTTACCAGTTTAGTGTTGTTTAAAGGTTTTTCAGGTAGTTGTACTCATGGAGAGCAGGCACACAGATGTTTGGAGCAGACCCAGATCATCCCGAACATGTTCTCCTGCTCTTTGTGTGGTTCAGGGGCTTCATCGTCTTCCTCGTCCTCTGTGCACACAGGTAACAATAGCCTCGATGTCTCTCTTATCCGTGATCAGATTCAGTCTGACTGCAGCAGTGAGGGATGTGATGGATGGCAGAGACAGGTGAAGGTGGACACAGTGGTCAGCTGCAGAATTAACAGAGCTGTGTTGAGATGTGTGTTCACTGCCTGCAAATACATGATTGTTACAACAACAATATGTTTGTATAAAGCTTTGTTCCCTGGGACGTGTTATTTATCGTGATGGTTACTTTTACTCATTTATTAATGCTTGCTGTTCTTGTCAGTAAATAAAATATAATTGTCATTAACTTATGCTTTAATTCATTGCTTGACTGAAAACTGAGATGTATTCACCTTGAACGCATTTGTGTATTGTGTAGTCATGCATAGCTATGGCATATGAAAAAAACTAATTACATTTAGCTTGTTTTACAAAAACAAAAAATTATTGGTCAAAATTTACATTGTCATTTAGCAGACGCTTTTATTCAAAGCGACTTACAATTGGGGAATACATAAAGCGATTAATCAAGAAGAGGCAAACAGACAGAGGAAGTGCCCATAACACCAAGTCTCAGGCATTGTTCAAATAAGTACAAGCTAGCAAGGGAAGGAGAGAAAGAAAAAGTGATTTTTTTTGTATTTATTTTTTTATGATGAAGTCAAGTAGAGTTGAAAGAGATGAGTTTTCAGTTGTTGCTTGAAGATTGACAGGGATCCAGCAGTCCGGATGGGGGTTGGAAGATCATTCCACCAGCCAGAAATGGTGAACGAGAATGTTCTGGAGAGTGATTTTGAGCCACTCTGTGATGGTACCACGAGGCGTCGCTCACTAGCAGATCTCAGACTTCTGGAGTGGATGTAAATCCGTAATAGTGAGTGGAAGTAGGTGGGTGCTGAGCCTGTGGTTGTTCTATATGCAAGCATCAGTGTCTTGAACTGGATGTGAGCTGCAACTGGTAGCCAGTGCAAGGAGACAAAGAGAGGTGTAACATGGGCTCTTTTGGGCTCGTTGAAGACCAGTCGTGCCGCCGCATTCTGAATCATTTGTAGAGGTTTGATTGTGTTTGATGGAAGTCCAGCCAGAAGAGCATTGCAGTAGTCCAGTCTAGAAATGACAAGGGCCTGGACAAGAAGTTGTGCAGCATGCTCTGTCAGAAAGGCCCTGATCTTTCTGATGTTGTGTAGTGCAAACCTGCAAGATCGAGCAGTCTTTGCAATGTGCTCTTTTTTAAGGTCAGCTGGTCATCAAAGATTACTCCAAGATTTCTGACTGAAGCTGATGGGGAAATTGTTGATGAACCTAACTGAATCGTGAAGTCATGCTGGAGAGTTGGTGTTGCAGGAAAGACAAGGAGCTCAGTCTTAGCCAGGTTGAGCTGTAGATGATGTTCTTTCATCCATCGCGAGATGTCCGCCTGGCAGCCTGAGATCCGTGCAGCTACCGTTGGATCATCTGGTCGAAATGAGAGATAGAGCTGTGTGTCATCAGTATATAAATGGTAGGAGAAGCCATGTGCCTGTATAATGGGAGCCAGTGATGTAGTGTATGTGGAGAAGAGGAGGGGTCCAAGAACCGATCCCTGGGGAACCCCGGTGACCAATTTATGTGCTTTGGATACTATCCCTCCCCAGGCCACTCTGAAAGACCGACCAGTGAGATCCGATTCAAACCAGCGAAGTGGAATTCCAGTGATGTCCAATGATGAGAGGGTGGACAGGAGGATCTGATGATCGACAGTGTCAAAAGCGGCAGACAGATCCAGCAGAATGAGGATTGATGATTTGGAATCGGCTTTTGCAATTCGCAGGGCTTCAGTGACTGAGAGTAGTGCAGTCTCAGTTGAATGGCCACTCCTGAAACTTGACTGTTTAGCATCCAGTTTGTTGTTCTGTGAAAGAAACAATGAGACCTGGTTGAAGACAAATCGTTCGAGTGTTTTGGCTATGAATGGAAGGAGAGAGACAGGTCTGTAGTTTTCTAAAAGAGAAGTGTTTAATGTAGGTTTTTTGAGCAGTGGTGTTACCCGAGCCTGCTTGAATGCAGTGAGGAAGATGCCTGTGAGGAAAGATGTGTTGAAGATGTGTGTGAGTGCTGGTAAGAGTGTGGGAGAGATTGCTTGGTGAAGGTGCGAGGGGATTGGTTCTAGAGGACATATTGTAGGATGGCTGGAGAGGAGAAGTTTGGATACTTCCACCTCAGTGAGGGGACAGAAGGAGAAGATGGGAGTTTGAGCAGTGGATCTAGTTGGTTGGAGGTGAAAACTGACTACTGATTGCTTTAGTTTTCTCTGTAAAAAAAGTTGCAAAGTCATCAGCTGTGATAGAAGTGGTGGGAGGTGGTGAAGGCGGACAGAGGAGAGAATTAAACGTTCTGAAGAGATTACGCATATCTGGAGCATTGTTGATCTTGTTATGGAAATGTGATGATTTGGCAGTGTGGACTTCAGCGGAGAAAGATGAAAGCAAGGATTGATACATGCTCAGGTCCGACGGATCGTTTGATTTTTGCCATTTTCTCTCTGCCGCTCGGAGTCTGGTCCGATGTTCACGAAGAACATCAGATAACCAGGGGTTAGAAGGGGCAGTCCGTGCTGGCCTGGAGGAGAGAGGACAAATGTCGTCTAGACAAGAGGTTAAGGTAGAGCATAAAGTATCAGTTGCAGCATTCACATCCAGAGATGAGAAATGGGTAGGTGAGGGAAGAGAGGAGGATACTACAGAGGAAAGATGGGAGGGAGAAAGGGAACGTAGGTTTCGTCTTAAAGTAACTGGTAAGGGGGTTGGTGGCACCCGGGTAGCAAAGTGTAATGTGAATTTAATGAAGAAATGGTCAGAGATATGTAGTGGTTGTACCAGAATGTTATCTGCAGTACAATCGCGTGTGTAAATTAAATCAAGTTGGTTGCCTGATTTGTGAGTGCTAGTAATGGTAAGGTGTTTGAGACCAAATGAAGCTAGGAGTGAATGGAAGTCTGTAGCATAAGGCTTTTCTAGATGAATGTTGAAATCACAAAAAACTAAGAGTGGAGTTCCATCCTCCATGAAAGAGGACAGCAACCCGTCCAGCTCCTCTAGGAAGGGGGCTATAATTTGGCCAGGGGGACGGTAAATTACCACAATCTGTAGTTGTATAGGAGCCATTACAGTAATCGCATGAGATTCAAATGAGTTTTAATTGCATAGGGGAGAGTGGGTTGAGTATTTCCAATTATTTGAAATGAGCAGACCAGTGCCCCCACCCCGGCCAACTTGACGTGGGGTGTGAGAGAAAGAGAAATTGTTAGAGAGAGCAGCTGGGGTTGCTGAATCTTCTGGACGAATCAGGTCTCAGTCAAGCCCAAGATGCTGAGAGTGGATTGTAAAGAAAAAGCGGAAATTAAGTCTGCTTTGTTGACAGCTGACTGACAATTCCAGAGAGCCATGGAGAAAGAAAGAGGTTTTTGTAGAAGATGTAGAGATAGGGCGTAGGTTAGCAGGATTATGTTGCCGTCTGCGTGTGATGTTAGAGCGTGGTTGAGAGACAACCGGAATAGGTTTGAAACACATGATAGAGGTGGAAGGATAGAGGATAGCAAAGGAGAGTGTGTGAGGGAAGGGGGGGGGAAATTATACTTAAATACGTTGCCGGTGTCGTTGCTCGGGTAAAGTCGCGCAGGAAAAAGTCACACGTCTTTACACTCGTCTGTCTTTACACGAGGATGCTGAATGCTTCCGCAGACGCGGATGGGACATCAAATAAATACACTGTCTAATTCAGAGAATAGAGTGAAAACAGCTGTGAACGGCTTCTGATTAGCCCAGCCAATAAGCCTAACAGAGTGCTAATAGACCAAACTAACACCTTGCCCAAGGAACAATGGAGGCGCAAATTATTCTAATTACCAGTAAGTGCAATCAAAAATATCAACCTCTACGAAAATGCAGACTATAAATAGGGAGAAAACGAAGTATTCCTTCCTAGCAGCAAGTAAATAATTTAAACAACAGATCTATGAAGTACAAGCTGCCGTCCGTTTCTTGTCACTGAGTAGGGAACGGGTAAGTGAGCTATTGGCTTATTTGAAGCAGGTTAATATGTTTATTTGGTGCCTTCATGTTTGTGCCGGTTTTTTTCCTCCAAGACGTAGTCATGTCAAAGTCCACAGGTGTGTCCATTACATTTCAAGTTGGCAAGATCACCTGTAGAGCTCCCAGAGTTCATTGACCCTGGATCAATTGTGGGAAAGGCAAGTAAAAATTTAACTTGATACAGAAGCGTTCACATTGGTTACCATTCCTAACCATTGTCTTTCCCAGTAGATCTCCGCAACTTTTTTTAATGGGACTCCAATCGTGAGCAAAGAGGTGTATCTGCTGGTTGGTTCCAGCTGGCCCAACGAACTGCTGTTGAATCGGACTACAAACCAGAATGGACTGGCCACGTTCTCCTTTAACCCTGCTGATCTCCAAAAAGCTAATCTTAAGTCTTCTCTCAAAATAATCCAATTCCATTCATTGTTCTCCAGGCAATGGCCACCACGGTGGATTCTTATGGTTACAAGTCGCCGTACTTCAGTTCAGATACAAGGGTGGTTAAACTTCTCCAACCTGCTACTCCCAAAAGTCCAATATTCAGTGAACTGTCTATAGTGACGCTTGAGCAACAATTGAAATGTGGCACCACTCATCCAGTGACCAAGTATTATTTTGTTGGTGAAACTGGCACTTCCGATGCTGACATTGTCTATATGGTGAGGGGGCACCATTTTTATTTTATTTTTTTGGACTGGTCTGTTCGAATGATGCCTGGAATATGACCAGTCTCTCTCTGTCTTTCAGGTCTTGTCCAGAGGAATGATTTTTCTCCATGGGTTTGAGAAGGTTCAAGTGAGGGCTTCTAATACCGTCACAAGTGGCACAATGTCATTCCAACTGTCTGTGGGTGGGGATTTGGCACCAGTTGTGCAAATTCTGGCTTTCTGCATTCTGTCTAGTGAGAATGTAGTTGTTGGTAGTGTGCCATTTGATACCGAAAAGTGTTTCCAAAACCAGGTATTAAGTGCACTAGCATTTCGTTTTCCTATGTGGTGTACAATAACATGTCCTGCAGCATGTGAGCTGGTTCTTGTTCTAGGTGTCTCTGCAGTTCTCTCCAGCTACTGCTGTTCCTGGTGAGGAAAACACTTTGACCGTTTAAGCAGGATCCCTGTGTGGCCTTAGTGCTGTAGATCAGAGTATCTTGATCACGGAGCCAGGAAAACGTCTGAGTGCTGAAATGGTATCCATGTGCCGTTAGTAAAATTTTCCTATTGGAATTTATTTGACATCCAAGTTAAGCTTTAGGGTTTTAGTTGTGATGTAGCGGTTACATTTAACATCAGATGCCCATTTTCCACAAGCTGACATGATTCTTTATGAAAAGTCTATAACATCCTTTTAGTTAATTTCTTAATGGTAGTGTAAAACACTTTTTACCTTGTCAACAACAGTTGTTCGCAGCGACCGGTTTCGGTGGATGTTCCTTTTAATGCTAATAAGCTCTGCTGACCCTGCCCCTCTCTTCTGTGGGGTGATGAGCAGTTTTCTGAGGCTGATTACTTTAGCCGTATTCAGCTACAGAACATTGATGCTTTTAGGTAGATCGGGGTGTGCATTCCCCAACAACAAAACGCCTCAATCACTTAGGAGTCATTCTTGTCTACACCTGCTCTGGCGTTGAAACAATGAAGGACTGTTGACAGCTCACTCGGGGCGGGTCTGTGCTAAAACGGCCATGTCAGTCAACAGCTGTGGGAGGGGCCTTGGCTTGTGATATGTACATCTGGCGAGAATCTGAGAATGGCTTGATCCGAGAGTACCAATTGTTTTTGGGGATTAAAAAAAGGCACTGGTTGGATTTTTATCATTATAGGGTGGTTGTGTACACACTGCCAACACGCATATGTTCAAACACCATGCAAAATTTATTTTTACATCTGATCTCAATTTTAAAACTCTAACTTTATGAACTTGTTTACTGTTCTCATTGATTACACTCAATTCAGTTATGTTCTAATCAATACAAATATTCTACTGTAACGGTGGCACACCCAAAAAATAGGAATTTTAACTCTGATTAAATTCTTATAATTTCAGATACTGATTCGGGCGCCAGGTAGAATTCAATCTACCAATTAGAATTTAGAATTTGGGAATAGAGTTATCCTGGTTTAATTTACAACCAGGATAACTCAAACCACCAATTACACAAAAAAATGTCAATACAAAAACAAAATAATAATGCATCAAAAAAGGTTGCTGTGGAAACGTAATTGATATATTGTTCAATGCTCATCAGAACTGTACAACTTACACAATTAATCTCAAGGTTCACACTGTAAACAGAGTCATTTGAAGACGTGTCAACCCAATAGTTCATGTCAAACAATAGTCTATGAATTTTATTTTTTTAATTTCCAACAAAAACAACTTCAAGGAAGCACAGCTGTATTGGACTTTGTTTCAATAATCACAGTATTCAAAGATCATCAGTTCAAAATCATCAGTTCTCAAAAAAACTAATCAACAAAAATCATCAACAACGAAAACTTTAAGTTCGTGTAAATGTATGTTTGCTCATTGATCGTGTGTGTGTGTGCGTGTGGGTGTGTCTGTGTCTGTGTGTGTGTGTGTGTGTAAACGCTGCCTGACGGCTGCGTAGGGAGACTTGTGGGAATTCGAAGAGGAGTACGTGGTTTAGAGTGTACCTGAGTCATCGTCGCTTTTAGAATCAGCACGTGGTGAGAGCAGAGCTGAAAGTGCAGCGGATACTCCGTCTTTGTCCAGTGAACGAGGAACACGCCTTGGGTTGGGAAACCCGCATGAGATCCGGCAACGCGCTGCAGGTGGCATCGGCGTCGGAGACGCGAGTCAGACCAAGCCCGGCAGACAAACCATTCGTCCGTACCAGGAACAGGAACAGGCAATACTCCGTTCAACAACCAGGCCACGCTCTGCAGTCCGTATCAGGATGAATTCGATAGTGCGGCAAGCATTCCTTCGTTTGGTATTATTAATCCTCTCGTGCACAACGTGTCTCGCTCAGTGGCAGCGGCGGTAAGCAACACTCAACCACTCACTCTTTTAACCACACCTCTTTACGTAACTCCCTTTTTGCGTAATCCCCATTTCTCTTTCTTCTTCTATTCACAGAGCTTCACTTACGATTCTGTGATGTCAGCTTTTGTCTCTTTCGTGATTGGAAAAATAGTTCATTGAGGTGCGGTTCATTGCGAAACGAACTCGTCAAACTACATTGACCCTAAAAGACCAATCAGAATCTGAATGCTTTGGATTTAAAATAAAAATTTAATAAATAAATGGGGAATAAACAGTGCATTTAGTTAAACCATTTTCTAGAGATGTGACATACCATCACTATTGTTTCATGATTCCAGGTGTTCAACATGCTTGAAAGTCCTTTAAATGGGTTCTCTCAGCTTCTTTTCTCAGTCAGTTTTAGACCATCTGTCTCTCTCCAAATTGATGTGTTTGAGGTGTTACTCCCTATGATAATGGTTAAACTGATGATAGACACAACCTCTATAGCAAACAATACACCTAAATGCTTTCAGGATGAATAACCAGTGGGCAAATTGTGTTTTTTTTAATTAATTTTTTAGAAATGTTCATTAAGAAATAAATTGCACTTGTGATTGTGATGCACCCTAACTCCGTCTGTCTGTACTGTAGGTGCTGTAAATGTGACTGTCAGTGCTCGGGCAGAACAATCCCTAAATCGGTGTGGTAATGAGGTTGTGACTGTGCCAATGAGAGGATGCAATGACAGTCACTCAAAGTCTTCTTGTCTTGGTCTGTGTTTTCACCAGCTTTCTGTTTAATGGAGCTCATTGTGTTTACTGATGAGGTGTTTTTTTTATTTTGTAGGCTGAAGGAGTAGAAAGGACCGTCACCCAGAATTGGTTACTCCGTGACTTCCTCAATACATTCTTCCTGTACCATCAAACATTAGCCTAGCTTTCTATGGTGATTAGTTTTGTTTGGTCTGTAGCAAGCGTCATTTCAGAAGATGTGACACCGGTGTTTCCTGCAAATGTGATCCAGGGATCAGCCAGATGCTCAATTTCAGTACTTGGTAAAGTGATTAATTTATTAATCGGAATAACTTTTGATTTGATTTGTGTTTTTGGCTTGATCTCTTGTGTATCTACCTTTTTGTAGGGGACATAATGGGTCGTGCCCTGAAGAATCTGGATGGATTGTTACGGATGCCATATGGCTGTGGAGAACAAAATATGGGTGTTCTTGCTCCCAATATTTACATCCTACAGTACCTGGAAGGCACGGCACAGCTCACCACAGCCAATCAAGCAACTGCCATGGGTTACCTTAAGAGAGGTGTGGATGACTATAAAAAAAATATATATATATTTATTTTTTTTTACTTGGGAGACTAAATCCCAAGGATGTTCCATTCTTTTCCAATCGGCGCATATCCGACTCCTTTCTCATATGGTCTTTGACCTGAATAGGATATCAAGGACAGCTAAACTATAGGCACCGTGACGGTTCCTACAGCACATTTAGTTATGATGAATCGAACACATGGTGAGTATCCTACTCTTCCATTCATTTGTCTTCTGTTGTGGCACTAAGTTTGTACATTCAGTTTGTCAAGAAACTTCCTCCATTACCAGGTTGACTGCCTTTGTCCTGAGATCTGTTGGCCTAGCGAGGCGTTTCATCTTCATCGATCCAAATGTTCTTCAGAGTGCAAAGGATTGGTTGATCAGCAAGCAGGGTTCAGACGGCTGTTTCATGCAGCAGGGAACGCTGTACAACTATGAAATGAAGGTGGTCTCGTTTCTTCAAATGTGCTGCAACCTATAGATTAGAGGGCTTAGATGTTCTTCTAAATCGGTATACTGGTGTTTTAGGGTGGAGTTGATGATAACGTAACCATGACCGCATACATCACCGCATCGCTGCTCGAACTAGATGTCACGGTAAAAGTGTCACTAGAAGTTGTTTAAGCTCCTTGTAGATGACCTTCCTGTTCTGATGTAGTCTGACATTTGTTTGATTTCAGGATCCTGTCATCACCAGCAACTCTTTCGTGCGTGAGGTCTATCGTTGGGAACCTGGAAAACATTTACACCACTGCTCTGCTTGCCTACTCTTTTAGTCTGGCTGGAGAGGCCAGCACTTGATCACAGCTTTTAACTATTTTGGACAACAGTGCCATTTCTGAAGGTGAGATTTATCTCAAGGTTCAAGGTTTCTTTATTTGTCACATAATAAATTATACAGGGTATAATCAGAAGTGAAATGTAAATAAAATCAGGTCCGCTCAGTGGACAGTGCAAAAGAATAAAAATAAAAATTATATAAAAGTAACACAACACAAGAGCATATACATGGTAAAAAAGAGAAATAAGAGTAAAATGTGCAATGAAATAAAAAGTGCTAAACAATAAGATGTGCAAAACAATAAGATGTGCAAAAAACAGTGTACTGGGACTTAATAAATAGTAATATGAATAAGAGGGATGTGCAGACGGGTTGTTCAGGGTATGTACACAAAGCAGCAATACGGGTGATGAGAATATGGATGTTTTACAGTTAACAATCTTGTAAGTGTTTATGAGACTGGGTTTGTGTTTAGGAGCCTGATGGCCTGAGGGAAGAAGCTCCTCCTCAGTCTCTCAGTTTTTGCCATCATGCTCCTGAAGCACTTGCCAGATGGCAGTAAACAGAAAAGATGGTTACCGGGGTGAGTTGAATCTTTGAGGATTTTAGCAGCTCTGCTTTTACAGCGTTTGAAGTAGATGTCCTGCAGAGAGGGGAGAGCCGACCCTGAGATGCGCTCAGCTATGCGCACGACTCTCTGTAGAGCTTTGCAGTCCTGGTTTGAGGAATTACCATACCACACTGAGATGCAATACACTTTCTATGGCCCCTGAATAGAAAGTTTTCAGGATAGCTGGTGAGACCCTGAATTTCCTCAGCTGTCGCAGATGGTACAGTCTTTGCCTGGCTTTTTTAACCTGTGTTTGAATGTGTGTAGTCCATGTCAGGTCCTCGGAGATGTTTACACCGAGGTACTTGAAGCTACTCACCCTCTCCACAGGGGTCCCACTGATCATAAGAGGAGTGTAGGGCCGCTGCTGTCTCTTCCTGAAGTCTACATCAGCTCTTTAGTTTTGCTCACGTTCAGAGAGAGACAGTTGTCCTGGCACCATGATGTGAGTCTCTCCACCTCATCTAAGTATGCGGCCTCGTCATCGTTGTTAATGAGGCCCAGAACCACAGTATCATCCGCAAATTTGACAATAGAAGTGGAGCTGTGAGAGGACACGCAGTCGTGGGTGTATAGAGAGTAGAGCAGGGGGCTCAGGACACAGCCCTGTGGGGCTCCTACGTTCAGGGTGATGGAATTGGAGGTGAACTGGCCGACTTTCACCACTTGTGGTCTGGCGGTGAGGAAATCTTGAATCCAGTCACAGAGTGAAGTAGTTTGACAGCTAGCTTGGTGGGGACTATAGTGTTGAAAGCTGAGCTATAGTCAATGAATAGCAGCCTGACATAGTTGCCATTTTTGCTGTCGATGTGAGTGAGGGAGGAGTGCAGTACCTGGGAGATGGCATCATCAGTAGACCTATTTGGCCGATAGGCAAACTGAAGAGGGTCCAAAGTAGCAGGGATGGAGGAGCAAATGTGTTTCTTTAAAAGTCTCTCAAAAACCTTCATGACTGTCGATGTGAGGGCAACTGGACGATAGTCATTCAGGCAAGAGGGTTTACTGTTCTTAGGCACAGGGATTATGACAGATTTTTTAAAGGAGGTGGGAACAACAGAGGTAGCGAGGGACTCATTAAAGATGGAAGTAAACAAACCAGCAAGCTGATCAGCACAGGACCTCAGAACGCGGCCATTAATCCCATCAGGTCCTGCTGCTTTCCTGACGTTCACTCTCTTTAGTTCCCTCCGAACATCGTCCTCTGACAAGGTGATAGCATAATCATCGCTGCTCTGTCTGCTGCTTCCTGACGCACTGATCGGCAGAGTCGCGCCGCCATTACTTTCAAAGCGGCCATAGAAGGTGTTTAGCTCTTCGGCCAGCAACGGATCTGCTCTCACCTCTGCGGAGGAGTTATTTCCAGAGGAGCATATGGTCTTCAGTCCCTGCCACATGCGTCGAGAGTCATTGAGCTGGAAATATGACTCAATTCTCTCCCTGTACCGGCGCTTAGCGGCTCTTATTGCACGACGGAGTGCGTAGCACGATGCTTTGTACTCGCTCATGTTTCCTGACAAAAGACCGGCGTTGTATGCGGCAGTGCGATGGTTAACCGCATTACGGATTGATCTGTCCACCCACGGTTTCTGATTAGTAAATGTCCTTATTGTTACCGTTTCAGTGGCTTGCTCGGTTAGCGTGTTTACGAAGCTTAATGCTACATCCGTGAATTCGCTGACGTCAGATGAACTCGCCCGGAACATGTCCCAGTCGACGTCATCAAGAGACGCCTGTAGCATAGCTTCAGAGTGGGAGGACCAGCGCGTCACTTCCCTCTCCACCGTCAGTTCATGAACGATCCTTTGTTTGTATTCCGGTGTGAGGAAAATGGCGGCATGATCTGATTTGCCAAAAGCCGGCAGTGAGTGGGCTTTGTAGGCATTTTTGAGCGGAATGTAGCAATGATCGACTGTATTCAGTCCTCTGGTTGGACAGGATATATGCTGATGAAAGTTAGGGATGACCTTCTTGAGGTTGGCTTCGTTAAAGTCCCCCGCGATGATACATGCAGCATCAGGATGTTTATTGATGTAGCCGCTGAGCTCATCGTGGAGTTTGGACAAAGCCAAGCTAGTATCTGCCTGTGGAGGAATGTAGACAGAAGTAATGACGATTGATGAAAATTCCCGGGGCAGATAGAATGGGCGGCAGATAATGGAGAGATGTTCCAGATGAGGCGAGCAGGAACGCGACAGAATGGAGATATTCCTGGGGTCACACCATTTCTTGTTAATATAGAAACACACTCCACCACCTTTGTTTTTTCCGGCGTCGGCTGTTCTGTCCATCCGTAAAACAGAGAAGTTATCAGACGGCGTTACAGCGGTGTCTGGGACCGTCGGCGTGAGCCATGTTTCGGTCAAACAAAGGATGTTACAGTCCCTAATGTCCCGTTGGAAACTTATCCTGGCTCTAAGATCGTCCATCTTATTCTCCAAGGATTGGACATTAGCGAGCAGAATACTCGGTAGAGGAGGACTGTGAGCCCTTTTCCTCAGTCTGTTGCGTATTCCAGCGCGTCTCCCGCAATGTTTCTTTCGCCTCCTGCGGTTATTCAGGTGGTCATTGTTCAACCCGTTGTTCCGAAGTATCTCCAATGGCCATGCTGGGTCTGTGGACAAAGTGTCCTGAATCAGGTTAGTGTAGCGCTGTCCAATGTCCAAAAGTGTTCTTCTGTCGTACGTAATCATTGCAGACGATACACGTATCAAAAAGAGAAGTAAAAAAATAAAAAAATAGGTAAAAAAAACACATAAAAGCACAATTCTGAGCGGAGCTAATTCACAGGCGTCTGAACTCAGCAGCGCCACCGGAGATCAGGGCAGCGCCACCGGAGATCTGACTTTTGTTCGAGCTGTTCTTTGTATCAAGTTCTTTAGCATCAACTTTCTTGCCTCCATTTCATCCTAAGGCACTAAGCTCTATTGGTCTCAGACTTTATCTGGGGATACTCTGGCGGTGGAGATCAGCTCATATGTGCTGCTAGCGGTTCTCTCTGTACAGCCTCTCACGACAACTGCTCTGAGCTATGCCAACCGCATTGTCAACTGGCTTGTGGTCAAGCAGAATCCCTATGGAGGCTTTTTCTCCACCCAGGTGACTCTAACCACCAAAGATGAGTGCAATCCTCTATATAAGAGTGGTGTTGAATTGCATACAGTGCTGCTTGAAAGTTTGTGAACCCTTTTCTATTTAAATATGACCCAAAACATAATCAGATTTTGCATGAGTCCTGAAAGTTGACCAGGAGAATCCAACCCAATAATATTTTGCCACTTATTCAGGAAAGTGTACGCATCTCTAGGATTAAAGGTCTTTGCACTGAGTCTGAAATCCTTGTCTGATATTTTTGCACGTAAAAATAAATAAAAATATGACCTTACATTGAACAAAGTGTGTAAACGGGATTGACTATCATAAAAAAAATTTAACCAGGTTTGATTTTTGCATCCATGGCGAGCATTTTGATAGGATAATATGAAAAACCGTGAACTCGTAGGAAAATTTCGGACTTTGTATGCAAGAACCTTGACTGTTAATTTGAAGGTGTTATTAGAGTCCATCTGTTCAGAGGTGTTTTCAATCGGTGTAATGGCTATCAGGTGTTGTTGCCTGCTATTCTCATTTAGAGAACAGAAGTCGATCAAAGTTGGATCATGTTTGTGGAAGTGAATCATGGCACAAACAAAGGAGATCTCTGAGGACCTCAGGAAAATTTGTTGTTGTTGCTCAGGCTGGAAAAGTTACAAAACATCTCTTTAGAGTCTGGTCTCCACAAATACAGTCAGACAGATTGTGTATAAATGGAGGAAATTGAAGACCTCTGTTACCCTCCCCAGGAGTTGTCGACCAACAAATATCACTCCAAAAGGAAGACATGCAGTAGTCTGTGAGGTTGCAAAGGACCCCAGGGTAATTTCTAAGCAACTAAAGGCCTTTCTCACATTGGCTAAGGCTCAGGAGTCCATCATCAGGAGAACGCTGAACAACCATGGCGTGCATGGCAGAGTTGCAAGGAGAAAGCTTCTGCGCTCTAAAAAGAACATCGCTGCCCATCTGCAGTTTGCTAAAGCAGAGGACTATTGAAGAAAGGTTTAATGGACCGATGAAAACCAAATGGAACATCTTGGTTTAAATGAAAAGCATTCTGTTTGAAGAAGAGAACACCCTGCATTCCAGCATAAGAACCTTGTCCAATCTGTGAAACGCGGTGGTGGTGCAGCTGATAGTATTAAGGTTTGGGCCTGTTTTTATTTATCTGGTCCTGAAAGACTTGCCATTGATAGAACAATGTAATTCTGAATTATAAAGGTAAATTCTAAAGGAAGATGTCAGGACATTTGTCCGAGAACTGATTCTCAATAGAAAGTGCAGCAAAACAATGACACAAGTCATTGTAAATCAAGTCAGGTCCGCTCAATGGACAGTGCAAAAAAAAAAACATTCAATACAAGTAACACAACACAGGAGCATATATATAAATATAGGTAAAAAACAAAGATAAATAAAGAGTGCAAAACAAATAAGATGTGCAAAACAGTATACTGGGACTTAATAAATAGTAATATGAACAGGTATGTGCAAGAGGGATGTGCAAACGGGTTGTACCGGATATGTACACATAGCAGCAATACGGATGATGAGAATATGAATGTTTTGCAGTTAATAAATTGAGTCTTGTAAATGTTTATGAAACTGAGTTTGTGTTAAGAACCTGATGGCCTGAGGGAAGAAGCTCCTCCTAAGTCTCTCAGTTTTTGCCATCATGCTCCTGAAGCGCTTGCCAGATGGCAGTAAACAGAAAAGATGGTTACCGGGGTGATTTGAGTCTTTGAGGATTTTTGCAGCTCTGCTTTTGCAGCGTTTGAGGTAGATGTCCTGCAGAGAGAGGAGAGCAGACCCTGAGATGCGCTCAGCTAAGCCCACGACTCTCTGTAGAGCTTTGCAGTCCGGATTTAATGAGTTACCATACCACACTGAGATGCACTGAGTAAGTACACTTTCTATGGCCCCTGAATAGAAAGTTTTCAGGATTGCTGGTGAGACCCTGAATTTCCTCATCTGTCGCAGATGGTACAGTCTTTGCCTGGCTTTCTTAACCTGAGTCTGAATGTGTGTAGTCCATGTCAGGTCCTCGGAGATGTTTACACCGAGGTACTTGATGCTACTCACCCTCTCCACAGGGGTCCCACTGATCATAAGAGGAGTGTAGGGCCGCTGCTGTCTCTTCCTGAAGTCCACGATCAGCTCTTTAGTTTTGCTCACATTCAGAGAGAGACAGTTGTCCTGGCACCATGATGTAAGTCTCTCTACCTCATCCAAGTGTGCGGTCTCATCATTGTTGTTAATGAGGCCCAGAACCACAGTATCATCAGCAAATGTAACGATAGAAGTGGAGCTGTGAGAGGACACGCATTCGTGAGTGTATAGAGAGTAGAGCAGGGGTATGCCACTGAAGTGTTCAGCTTGGAGGGCTCCAGCACGGTCACCGTACAGTCCTCAGTGGTAGGAGGAGACTCTTATAGCTTTGATGCGAATCAGTACAACAGGCTGCTGTATCAGGAGAAGCCACTGAAGAATATTCCAGGCAAATATAGTGTTAAAGCGAAGGGCTCTGCCTGTGTCTGTGCAGGTCTGTATCTTCACCTCCCTTTATTTCTGTTTCTGTTGTGTTAATCCTAATCTTTGTTTTGCTTTGCAATCATAGCTTGCATGTTTCTACAACATCCCAACACCTATTAAATTAGCCAGGATGCTGATGGTTGAGGCAAAGGGGAAGGGAGACTGCCAACTGCATGGAGCCAAACTCATGTTGAACTTCACAATGATGTAAGAGCAGCTTTGACTTTACTAGAATCAGCTCATGTTTATGGCTCTAATGCTTTAAAAAGGGAAGCTGTTCCTTTTGGCTAAAGCTCTTTATTCCTCTTCATTCAGATACCGTGGTGCAAAAGCAAGCACTAACATGGTTATCGTGGACATTAAACTCCTGTCTGGCATCACAGCAGATACATCGCCGGTTTGTATGGGTTTTAAGATGATTTGTAGACTCCTAAGATGTATGAAGCTCCTTCATATGCATTTGTGTATCTACACGATTGTCTTATCCTCACAGCTTGGAATTCCACCAAATGTGTTTGTCCCACTAGTAGAGCGAGTGGATACTGGAGAGGATCATGTCCTAGTGTATCTGAAAGAGGTGAGATCACATGTCCATATGCATTGGGTATATTCTCTACCTGCCACACTCATGCATGTGTATGTGCATCGTTGTTGCTGTTCTTCTGTTCTGCAGGTTCCCAAAGGTATCCCCATGAGTTACACGATACGACTGAAACAGGTTCTTGTAGTGAAAAACATCAAGCCAGGAGTCATCAACGTTTACGACTACTATCAGACAAGTACACTGTTTTAATTTGTTTTCATTTGACTCTTGCACTTGGCGGTTACCTGTATATTTGATCATATAGGCAATTTCACTTGCATACAAAAGATAATTTATTGTCCTTTCTCAGGTGATCAGTTTGAGACCACGTATACATCCCCCTGTCAATAATTGTGCTCCAGGACTGGCTACCGGACACTAGAATCAAATAAAACAATTGTTATAAAATCTGTTATTTTTGTTTCTATGGATTAAAATGTTTGTTTGAAGCTGAAAGTCCCAAGCTTTAGCACGGTTCATGAGTTTGTCCTGTGTGGATTCAGTTCCTTGCACTGGCTGAACTGCAGTTTATTTAGGCAGTGGCTGTTCTTAACTTGGACTTTTCAATGTTCTCTCTTTGGGTTATTTGAAAGTAGGACTCTAAATTAAGGATGCACAATATTATCGGAATTGGCCGATAAAGACTTAATGTAAATATCGGCATCGGACCTTTTAAATAACCAATTAACTTTGTAACTACATTAACTAATTCTCATTAACTTGCAACAACATGTTTACTAACACTCCGAGTAGACTTGGGTTGGGTTTAGGGTTAATGGAACCAGTTCACATTGCAAAAGTTTCTCATAGTCAGTATGTTGTGGACCAATCAAAATAACGTGTTAGAAAATATTAAGCAGACAGTCTACGAATACGCTGACTGTTAGTTGACATGTAGTTGAAAAGTTTCTTACGGCTAGTAGAATGTCTAAAGTTGATTATCGAAATGGTGTTACCAGAAAAAAAATGCTGGTGTGCTTTGCCAAAAAGCCAATCTCACATGTGCTCGAGGTGAGATGGTGATCCCAGCTAACAAAATTGCATAACTGTTACGTAACCGCAACGTAATCTGGTGACAAGTTACGTTTTGGCGTTGCAACCGGAAAAGTGAAAGGTAGGTATACTTCGCCAGTAAGTAATTGCAACGTCGTGGATCAATGATTGTGTGCTGGTAATCAGTTTATTTTTATGAATGATGAATACAGACTCTAAATTAATTCAGTTTGTTTTTCAAAACAAAAGTATGAACAGTAAAATGCACTTACATTGTTAATAAAAACATAGGATATACAGAGAAATATGAATGAAAGCATTCAGGACGTTCAGTGCTTCGCATCAATATTCTATGCTAGCATAACATTTGCTAGCAGACATTTCAGAAAATCAGGTAAAGATACCATAATCACAGAGGTATAAATATTAACAAAGGTACTTAATCTAGACTGTGGATAATGTTACTTAACTAATCTGACGCAGTTGTTATACTTTTGTAGGTGTCAGTGATGAGAAACGGAGAGAAATGTCAGACACTCCCCTCTCCAGCAACTGATGTGTCTGCGTATATATAACACATAATAAAAAAAGAGTTTTAGCGTCTTTACAGAGTTCAAGAACTTTGTTTTATACAATATAAACCTATTTATTTGTTATAAATTGTAAGACTTGCCTCAGAATAATGCATTCTTTTGTCAGATACAGCTGAAATAGCTAAAAAGTGCCTCAGACAATAAATGCGCTGTCCTGATTAAGTATCTGCAGCAGATGAGATGGTGTACCGTGGTCTGTGTCATTATTTCAACCTTATCTTCATAACTCGTTAAGAAATACAGTTTCACGACGCAGAGTTTATTTTCCTCTCTGTAAACATCCTGTGTGCGCGGAATGTCAAGTGTGTCAGTTGTGGAGGCGCGTATCTTGTGTCTGACGTTTACTTACGATTTTAAATAGCAAATTCTGGTAATCAGAAAATATAAAGAATGTGTAAATGATGGTCATGAAATTACGTGCATGCGACATTGTAGTTACGTTGCCCGTAAGTCATTATATTACCAATAGAGGACGTATGAGCTTTTTAGAGGAAACCAGTGGTGTAGTCTAGTTTTTTGTAAGCATATAGTGATTTTTCCCTCCCTCACCCATCTCAAAGCGACACCCCATAAACACTACTCACTAATGTGTACAGTATGCATCTACATGTAATTGACAGCATTCTGATTATGTGATATCAACATGTCAATTTATTATAAGCAACACAAGACAGCTAATGACATTTACAGCTGGGGAGGCTGGACTGATTTTCTGCTGTGTTTATCATCTAACTCAGCCAGTTAAGACCCTCATTTTTCCTGATTATGGTCCTTGGAGCACAGGGTTTTATCAGCTGGCAATTTTCAATGACATTTAAGAGTGCCTGTTTTTAAATTCCCTATCCTGACCTTCAGTCCACAAGGAGTTCTCATCTCTCTCATCATCTGAAACGAGGAGATATAAGCATTGTATTCAGTTTAACTGCAGTACACAGACACACGCATATCTGTGTTATCTCTCCGCTTCTCCTGCATTCATTGATCTGCACACTAATGTTACTGAAGGTAGCTAGTTATTTGGTAGTTAGTTGGCCTGTGAAAGATGCTTTGGACAGTTGACTGCATGATTTGTCACTACCCCCAATATAGTTTAATATATATTTGTTCTACATATTTATTTGTGCTATTTACACAATGTACAATGTAATTACACAAGGTTATTTTTTTTCAAGTTTGACCAAATAATCAAATATAAAATAGCATTGCAAAGTCCTCACTGTATAAATGAAATATAGATTAATTATTGTTAAAGTAGTTCAATAAAGAGCTGTGAGTGATTTTCTATTATTTAATTTCTTGGATTAACATTAAGAACACCGACAGCAGCTAATGAATTTGGCGCTAACATTTAAAAGAGACAATACATCCAATATAATACACATCCGATTTCTCTCTCAACTGTTTACGTTCACTTAAGTTTACGTTTTCTCTTTGTGCACACTGAACGATGTTGTAACATATCCTCTTGCTTTTTCATGTGGGTACACGGAAATCCTTGACCTTTGGTATTGGGTATCATACTCTAAAAAAAGATGGACGACGAACCTTCACTCACTTGCATTTAAGAAAAGTGAAGCCGCCATCGTCCCAATAGGGTGCGGCCATACCGCAATTATTTGGGACCAGAGTCTGCGCAGTAGCGAGCAAAATGGAGCCGTGTCCCGCCCAAACTCCCGCTGAGTCGATCGCAAGCACACGCCTCTGACTCTTTCTTAAATTAGCTTGTCTGCTCCAATTTTTCTAGATTGCTCATTTCTCTGTCACTTTACCAAAACTATACATGAAAACACTTAACATACGGTAGATGCACATTTGTGCGGCAGAGCGGCTCTCTCTCACACTGTATGATGTGAAGGACAACTAGTTGTCCAGTCACAATGCGGTTGTGAGTCCTGAAAATGTATGGGTGTGAGTTCGGTTACAGAGTGAGTTTGTCATGCCCGTAAATAATAACCGTACTGTGTGTGATTGAATGTAACCGTATTAAGGACTCAAATACAGCACTGACAATCGTATTCTGCTGCTGTGTGAACGTGGCTTTCAGTAGTTGTATGTTTTTAAAATTAAAAGTCTCTTAACTACCTTAATTTTAAAGAGGTTACATAAACAAAAGGGGTTATCCAAATAAATGAGGAAGAGAATAATCCAACTGGGGTAAACACAAAATGCAACAGCTTTACAAAGTGCATGCAAAAGCAACACTCGACAAATATAGATTGATACACAGGGATGTATATATATATATATATATATATATATATATATATATATATAAACACTATACAGTATATACTGAATGATGAACATCAAAAAGACAGGTAATAGTGATAACCATGGCAACTAACAAGGACAGGAAATGAACACCGGAAACAGGAACAGAAACCATGTGTAACAGATTCTCTGTTACCTATGTACCAGAAGTCCTATTAGAGCAGCACTGTCATTACTCACCTGAGCATTAGAGGGCGCTCTGTTAAAGAAATGCATGGAATTCACCTATTTAAGGTAGCAAAGAAGGAGAAATGACAGGATTACCTTATGGTGGTTTGGGCGTTTGTACCCTGTTTGAGGAACTTTATAGTTCTAAGCTTATCTGTAAGTAACTGTTCAAGATATTTTGCTTTAGTAACTATGTGTTTGTAGCACTTGGTTATGGTTTGTTTGTTTAAATGTTTGTCTACAGAGGGTTTCTGTTCTGAGCATGTATGGATTATTTGGTGGCTAAATAATCGGAGCAGTCTGGAACTAGGAGAACTGAATTACATCTACCACTTAAAAGCTATGCTGGACGTCAAACATCTATTTTCGTGTTGAACTTTGCTGGGGAATCATCTTGGCATTCAAGTACTGTTATTTTTGCACTTCATGTTTCAACAAAGACTGAGCAAGGTATATGGGTCTAAGTGATTACAAGCCAAGGACTATGTTTTGCAATACTGGGCTGGTTTTATGCTCTGGTCCTAACTGTTGAACTCTCAATTGTTTGTGTCATTGAATTTGCATGTTTTGGGTAATTATATTTAATACACTTGACTCATGAGTACAATTGGTCTGTTTGGTCCCTCATTTCATGTGACACTTGCACAAAAGATAAAGGTATAGGTGTTACAATGAAATGAAAACAGCCTTCAAAACAAGAACCCTTAAACCCTTAAAATTGTTTATTCCTACTTGTGACTCTGTTAGAGGCAAATATACGTTCTTTTTTTTTTAAGTGGAGAGATACATTTTTAAAGTAATGTACATTGTGCACCTACAAGGTTATAATAATAATAAACACCAGTTTATAAGTGTGTATCACCCATGTAAAACTGAATTACATTAACATATTTATCCAGACATTTTTCCACTTTGAGTCTACTTGTGGCCGGTTAAGTTAACGGGACCTGATTTAAATGTTATTTTTGAACTTGACTGTAAATTATGAAAAGCAAATATGTGATGTGGTAAAGCCAAGGGCAGTCTTTTTAGCTCAGACTGACCACTAAATTAATTTGGACATTGTTGGACACTCATTCCATAATTTAATCCTGAATTGACCATAGCAATGCTTTGTAGTCACTCACACACACAAAAAGGAACTTGCTGGCTGAATTATTATTATTATTATTATTATTGTTGTTGTTTAATGGATCTCATATTGTATGTTCTATACAGGTCGAACTGAAACATAAGTAATGCAGTTATTGTAATGGCATAACTTGTTATAATTTTGATAAGTCTATGCACTATAATTGACCACTTGTTCCTGTTGGATAGAAAACCAGTGCTAATGTTTGGACCGAATGACTCGATTTTAAATCAGGTTTGCTGTGTTTTGATAAAGTTTGTATATGTAGAAAAAGGTATTCAGCATTTTGAAATGTAGAGTTTGTAATTATTTAACAAAATGTGGTTTTGGCCAGAAAATAACTATTTGGCTAACTGTGTGATGTAGGTGTGTTGCTGTGTTAAGAGTATTGGTAAACGCTTGTTAGCGATTGAGAGAAGCTGTAATGTGTTTTATTTCTCCATGTACAGCACTAGAACTCATGAATCAGATATTTGATGCTCTCTCCTCTTGTCCTCAATATCTGATTCATCTCTTTGGTGTCTGCGTCTGTCCACGTCTATCCCCTTTGTCTTCATTCTCTTTTTTCTGTCTCTGTTTCTCTGCACATCCGTCTAACCTTTCCCTCATTTCTCCAGCCACCATTCTCACCTCTGGCATGATGAAAGCTGAGTGTATTTGCTGCCTGTAAATTGGTTTTAAAACCACATTTGCTTAATGACTGAGTGATTTTAAATGTGTGATTCTAGCCTCTCTCTTCTCCCGTGCTCATTCTTTAAGTGCTATGCTCTCGTGTCACCTATAGGAAGGACCACAGAAACGCTGCAGGATTTTTTATGAAAGCTCTTGTATGCAAATTCCCTCTCCACCATGCAAACATGCTCATGATACGTAAACCTCTCTCTCTCAAATCTACTGCTGTCAGTAAACATTTGTTCATGTACTCCACTGATCATTATATAATGGGATTACTGTATATAAATGTAGTGCCCCCTACCTCCTTTTATTATGGTTTAGTAAAGGGCAGCACCAGGTTCAACAAACTAGTGCCTAATCTTCCCCACTGCATTCAAGCAGGCTCGGGTAACCCCACTGCTCAAAAAACCTACATTAAACACTTCTCTTTTAGAAAACTACAGACCTGTCTCTCTCCTTCCATTCATTGCCAAAACACTCGAACGAGTTGTCTTCAACCAGGTCTCATTGTTACTTTCACAGAACAACAAACTGGACGCTAAACAGTCAGGTTTCAGGAGTGGCCATTCAACTGAGACTGCGCTACTCTCGGTCACTGAAGCCCTGCGAATTGCAAAAGCCGATTCCAAATCATCAGTCCTCATTCTGCTGGATCTGTCTGCCGCTTTTGACACTGTCAATCATCAGATCCTCCTGTCCACCCTCTCATCACTGGATATCACTGGGATTCCACTTCGCTGGTTTGAATCCTATCTCACTGGTTGGTCTTTCAGGGTGGCCTGGGGAGGGGAGGTATCCAAAGCACATAAATTGGTCACTGGGGTTCCCCAGGGATCGGTTCTTGGACCCCTCCTCTTCTCCACATACACTACATCACTGGCTCCCATCATACAGGCACATGGCTTCTCCTACCATTTCTATGCTGATGACACACAGCTCTCTCTCATTTCGACCAGATGATCCAACGGTAGCTGCACGGATCTCAGGCTGCCTGGCGGACATCTCGGCATGGATGAAAGAACACCATCTACAGCTCAACCTGGCAAAGACTGAGCTTCTTGTCTTCCCTGCAACTCCAACTCTACAGCATGATTTCACGATTCAGTTAGGTTCATCAACAATTACCCCATCAGCTTCGGTCAGAAATCTTGGTGTAATCTTCGATGGCCAGCTGACCTTCAAAGAGCACATTGCAAAGACTGCTTGATCTTGCAGGTTTGCATTGCACAACATCAGAAAGATCAGGCCCTTTCTGACAGAGCATGCTGCACAACTTCTTGTCCAGGCCCTTGTCATTTCTAGACTGGACAACTGCAATGCTCTTCTAGCTGGACTTCCATCAAACACAATCAAACCTCTACAAATTATTCAGAATGCAGCGGCACGACTGGTCTTCAACGAGCCCAAAAGAGCCCATGTTACACCTCTCTTTGTGTCCTTGCACTGGCTACCAGTTGCAGCTCGCATCCAGTTCAAGACACTGATGCTTGCATATAGAACAACCACAGGCTCAGCACCCACCTACTTCCACTCACTATTACGAATTTACATCCCCTCCAGAAGTCTGAGATCTGCTAGTGAGCGACGCCTCGTGGTACCATCACAGAGAGGCTCAAAATCACTCTCCAGAACATTCTATTTCACCATTCCTGGCTGGTGGAATGATCTTCCCACCTCCATCCGGAATGCTGGATTTCAAGCAACAACTGAAAACTCATCTCTTTCAACTCTACTTGACTACTTAAAAGTCTTTCACTTTTTTTCTAAATCTTCATCTTTCTCTTTATCTTTCTCTCCTTCCCTTGCTAGCTTGTACTTATTTGAACAATGCCTGAGACTTGATGTTATTGGCACTTCCTCTGTATGTTTGCCTCTTCAAGATTAATCGCTTTATGTACTCCCCAATTGTTAGTCGCTTTGGATAAAAGCGTCTGCTAAATGACTAAATGTAAATGTAAGAGATGTTGTGTTAAAAGGCCTTTCTGATGTCACTGAATTAAATACTTCTCTTTTAGAAAGTTACTCAGAATAAAATCTATGCTCCCCCAAGTTCACTGGTTACGAATAAACTCCTTTGAATAAATAAAACACTTGAAGTAGAAAATATATAGAATTTAATTAAAGTAGAATTAAAGAGTAAGAAATAGCTCAAGATTAAATTAGCAAATGATTACACAATGTAATGCAAGATGATCTCAAGTTTGGTATAATTTAACACCATAAAGGGAAATATCACAAATGAAAAATATACTGAATTGGCCTCTGAGTCAAACACAATTCGAGTTAAGTGAGCAAACTAACCCCTTGAAATTAAATGTATAGAATAACTCCCTTTGTGTTTCAAAATATTACTCTGAACACTCACATTTCTTAAGCATGCTGAATAACACCATATGAACTGATATTAAACACTGTGGGCCCACCCACACACACACACAGATAACGCACGCACACTTTCGCAACCCATCCCGGAGCAGGCCTGAATCGTGGCTTGAGTGCGTAGTGGCAGTGGAAACAGAAAACTGGCCTCTTCACTCTCCTGAGCGCAAAACAAAATGTAAACAAGTGTACCTGAATCACTTTAGGGACTGTGAAATGATCGCGAAGCACCGTGGAAGGCCTCCTCGTGCAGATGCTCGTCCTGAGCTGTCCCTGTCAGTCAATGTGTGTCACTCCAACACAGCCAGAGGAACCTCAGTCCTCACGGTGATCTGAGACGCTATCTGGTCTCCCTCAGGTCAATTACACGATGAACTCACAAAGATTTCCGGCCTTTTGTCCTTTTTTAAAAGTTATATTTGACGATAACTTTAAGAGCTAATGACGTAACCGCAGTAACGGAAAAACGTACACTCCGGATTTAAATATTAACAAAATGTTTAACTGAAACACTCATGCTTACACACGGAATATATACACTTCAAAAGTATTAATACGATGATCTATCGATTAATTTTCTGCAATCTGTCAGCTAAAACGCTCTGATCAGCTCTCTCCTCCTGCATTCCTCAATCAAAAAACTCTTATTTTCCCAGGAGGAAGGGACTTGACACATACAAACCAATGAAATTAACGATCAACCTAACTCTTAGGGCAAAAGCACGTTTTTTACCTGTGCACCCCAATCAACTTTAATACCAATAACAGCATTCTTAAAGACACATCACACATATTTTGTGACTCAGTATATGAAGTGTTAGACTACATTATCTTTCAGTTCTGACTGTGAGACTAAATTACACAAATGGTAAATTAAACAATATAAGTAGTAGTAGTAGCCCTTTATTGTCACTAGTCACAAGTACCAGCGAAATTAGCCATCAACCTGTCCATACATACACAACATACATATGACAACGGGGTAGACAGAACAGGAAGACAGGGAATGGAAAAGTACAGCATTTACATGAGGAGAGGGAGGAGAAAAAAATAAAATAAAATTAACCCCCAGACTATGCTCCATTGGGAGTACAGTGTGAGAACAGAAAAAAAACACCTCAGCACAAAAGCACATATACCATAGACACAACTTGCAAGAGGGGGAAACATATCCAGCACTGGCAAGCAGCCATCCGGTTCGGTGCCATTTGCGGCGCCGGTCACAGACCTGCTCAACAGCGTGGCGGTACAAAGCGTTCAGAGGCAGTTTGGTCGGGGGAGGGGAGTAATGTCTGTGATAGGGGAGGGAACAAGAGCGTCCCGCTGCAGTGTTCTTTCTCAGGGATAAATTTCCAACAACGACCTTGCCGGGCAGTGCTGGTACGGGGGAGCCAAAAGATAAGATTGCGATTTGTTTAGGCGAGTAGCCGCATTCCAAAGCAGCTACTCTATCTGTCCATTCTGGTCTCGATCGTAAATTTTTCTCTGCAAAGCCGTGAGCTTCTCCATGATAGAAACCATATTGCGGTTAATAGTCTTGATAGAATCCATATTGCGGTTAATAGTCTCAGTCGCAATGCTGACCGCTCTTCCCACTGCTTCAGTCATGGCGGGCAGCCTTGTGAGGCTTTGGACAGCTGTACCCGTTTTCTGAATTTTTCGATAACCCAGGGCAAAGCCAAATCCAATCAGCAGAAGACCTGTTATCATGGTTCCGAAAAGGTAGATATCTTCAATGTCCTCCACGGAAAGAGCCGCAAGACATACGATTTGCCACCTCTCCCACGCATCCCTCGTATACCCAGCTGCGAACATTCCGTCAGGGCAGACAGGTTCCCCGGAACCCAATTTTCTAGTCGAAAAGATGGTGTCAATAGCGCTGAGAGACCAGTTGATCAAATCCATAATTTCTCAGTTTGAAGAGCAGTGCAGAGAGAGTCTCTCAATAGGATGAGACGAGACAAAAGAAGCAAGCAGGGAAAAAAGGGGAGGACGGGGAGTGAAGAATGCGACTGCCTCCGTTGAGAGGCCAAACGAGAAAAAGTCCCATTACATTCAAGAATTATGTTCTAGTGGGCTACATGTTTCCCCTTCTAAACATCTCATGACCCCATGAGATTATTTCTCTACACTTTAACTGTGACTCTGGGCCCCATTTGAGCACTCACCTGAGCACATCGAGTACACTGTGCCATATTGTGACACCAAACTGTGCTACAGGGTTTCTTTTTCTGATTTCCCACCCTCAACATTTATGACCATTCCTCTATGAACCAGGGTTAAAGGTCGGTTAGTGGGCCGGCACAAGCGTTCATAGCTCAATCTGACTACAGGTCTTCTGTTTCTTTTGGGGTGGGAATGGACAGGCTCTACTACCTCTCTGGCAGTATTATCTGCACCGGATCTCCCATTTCTTCTACACTCTGATCTGGTAGTTCTGCATGACCTTCTTTAGTGAACGTCGGCTCAGCAGCTTCTGCATGGGGTCTATCCAATTCACCTCCACGGTAAACTGTGTCCTTCTCCACAGCAGATCCATCTTGTGCATCACTCTCTGGCATGGGCTGTCTCTCTATTCTATCTGGGTAGCAATACCACAGATCATCCTCCTCACTTTCAGACTCAGTTCTGGGTGCTCCTTCACTCGGTGTCATCTTCCTTCCTCCTAACTCTTTTCTTTGTTTTCTCTCCACAGTTCTTGTCCTGGTCTCTGGCGGCGCAGAAACTGTTCTTGAGACTTCAGGAATGGACAACCTCACTTCACACCCAACAGGTAAAAGATGATCTCTGTGTAAAGTCCTTACACCTCCCATCCCTGATTCAGGTTTCAGACGGTAAACAGGTAAGTTCTTCAGCTTTTCTATCACCAGGTATGGTACAGAATTCCATTTGTTGGCAAGTTTGTGCTTTCCAGTCAGTACCAGATTTTTTATCAGCACCCTATCTCCCACTTCCAGAGTCTGATGTTTCACTTGTTTGTCATACAACCGTTTGTTCCTCTGTTGATTTTTCCAGGCAGTTTCAGTTGCTAACTGATATGCTCTCTGCAACTCTGACTTAATTCTCTCCACATACTGGTGATGGTTACTGATTCCCACCCCATCAGGCGACGTCCCAAAACACAGATCCACTGGCAGACGAGTCTCCCTTCCGAATTCCCAGTGGCTTCGTTCTTAGTACAGTTGTAGGTGTGTACTAATCGATTAACGTGTTGACTCCATCTGCTCTTCTCTGCAGGATCCAGCGTACCAAGCATGTAAAGAAGCATTCTGTTGGACCTTTCAGGCTGTGGGTCGCCTTGGGGATGGTAGGGTGAAGTTCTTGATTTTCGTATCCCAAGCATTCTTAGCAGCTCTTTTATGAGACCACTTTCAAAATCCCGCCCCTGGTCTGAATGGATACGGGAGGGTAGGCCATAGTGAACAAAGAATTTGTCACACCGTATCTTCGCCACTGTTAGAGCTTTCTGATCTTTAGTTACAAACGCTTGGGCGTAACGGGTGAAATGATCTGTGACAACTAGGACATTACCCATGCCTCTTGAATCGGGTTCAATTGACAAGAAGTCGATACACACTAAATCGAAAGGCCCACTGCTGGTCATGTGATGTAAGGGTGCAACCTTCTTGGGTAATGTCTTGCGTGCTATAAAACGGCCACAATTCTTGAAATAATGTTCAATGTACACAGACATTCTAGGCCAATAGAAGTGATCCTTCAAGAGTTCTGTAGTTCTCTCTACTCCTAAATGGCCTGAATCATCATGCAATAAATGCAGGACTTGAGACCAGTACTTTGCAGGTAAGACGAGTTGTTTCTTTTCTTTCCCACAGGGACTTTTTGTGACACGGTGCAGAAGTTGGTTCTGGATCATCAACTTGGGACCTTGACGCTGTAGCAGAGCAATGGATGGAATCGGAACTCTTTGTAACGGTAAGTATTTTCCCACACTCCACATCTCTCTTCACTTTACCAATTACCGCATCCTCCTCTTGCGCTTTCCTTAACTCAGCATGAGTCAGTTGTTCCATAGGACAAATACCAAGGGCTGTAGGACAAGAGAAAGCCACCGGAACGCTCTGAGGTGAAACCACTAGCTGGTCTACCAGTCGCAAGGATGACTCTTCGCTTTCGTCAGTTATAGTTAATTGACAGATGGCCTTCACCCCGTATTTGGGTATCTCTTTCCATCCAGAGTCATGGCTTGATCCATAGGGATAACGGGACAGTACATCCACGTTGATGTTGTGACTTCCTGGCTTGTACTGCAAACTGAAGTTGTAGGTTGATAGAGCGGCTACCTGTTGCACTCAACTTGGCAGTTGACAAGACATGGGTGAGTGGATTGTTGTCTGTTTTAACCACAAACTGTGCACCATACAGGAAGTCATGGAACTTGTCCACGACGGCCCATCTAAGCGCCAGTAACTCCAACTGATGAATGGGGTAACGCTGTTCGGATACACTCAGTTTTCGGCTTGCGCAAGCCACGGGTCTTAAACCATTCGGGTGTTCCTGATTCAGTACAGCGCCCAACCCATTCATGTTGGCGTCTACATGAAGGATTTATGGTTTGGTGGGATCGGCAAAAGCCAGTACTGGTGCGTGTGTGAGGGAATGAATGATCTTGTGGAAGGCTGATGTACATGCATCATCCCAGAGTTCTCCAAATGGTTCGGATTCCTTGAAGTACTTCGTTCCATTCTTTGCCTTCTTGTTGTGACCAGAAGTTGGCGGATACCCTTTGGTGAGTTCAGTAAACGGCCTCACAATAGATGAATAACCCTTTATAAAGAATCGATAAAACCCAGAAAAGATCTCAGTGACTCCAGGTCGGTGGGCATCTTCCAACGAGTTACTGCTTCAATCTTGGCTGGGTCTGGTGATACTCCAGCAGCTGACACAATGTGCTCCACGTAACGGACTTGGGACTGGCAAAACTGGCACTTGTCAATCGAGACTTTCAGGCCACACTCTCGCAGACGGTCTAGGACTTTTAATAGTCTCTCCTCATGCTCTTCAAGTGTGCGTCCAAACACAATGATGTCATCGAGGTAGACTATTACTTGGAGGAGGTGCATGTCCCCGACGGCTTTCTCCATTAACCGCTGGAATGTGGCTTGAGGTCCAGTAATCCCTTGCGGCATCCGCTCAAACTGAAAGAAATCAAGGGGGCAGATAAACGCAGTCTTCTCTTTATCTTCCTCCGCCATGGCTATTTGATATCCGCTGCGGAGGTCCAGTACGGAGAACCATTTAATACCAGCCAAACAGTCCAGGGCGTTATTGATCCAGGGAGTGGTGTACTGATCAGGGACTGTACGAGCGTTTAGAATGCGGTAGTCGATGCACATCCTGATTGCCCCACTCTTCTTCCGTGCAACTACTATGGGCGATACATATGGACTCCTTGACTCCTTAATGATTCCTGCCGCTAACAGTTCTTTAATATGGTGTCGTAAATCCTCGATGTCCACAGGAGCAATGCGTCTGGCTCGTTCTCTGAATGGCTTGCTGTCTCGCAGCCCGATGGGATGCTCAACCCCGCTGGCTAATCCAACTCCACTCATTGGTGTAAAACACATCTCCTCTGGCAGACAGCCTCTGACGCAGTCTCTGTTCCCAGGCCTCAGGGATAGATGAATCGCCAAAATCAAACAACTTTTGGTCTATTGCTTTGGAGCTGTTGGAGCCTACAGAAGGCACTGTGAGCGTGTCTGTGGGATATATATGGGCGACCACTATTCCTGAAGGAATATAAATTTCCTTAGATGTTTCGTTATGGACCAGGACTTGGATATTATTCCCATCTACTGCGGAAGACGGAAGTACTAAAGGGGTAATGAATGTTCCTGCTGGAAGACGATCTTCTTCCGCTGTGTCTACAATGAAGATCTCAGTTCTCAGAGGCTTGTCAGTTTCCATTTGACAGACGGCATGTACTTCCCCTCTTGGCGGAACCACACAGTCACCAGGTCCTATCCACAGCACTTTTCCTTCAGGCTTGTCAGGGAGTTTCTCATTCTCTCGCAGCTGGGGCAGATGAATAGTATTGTGTCGGGTCTGGATTTTCAAAGCATGTGCGACACTGGATCCATCCATACCTTGACTGAGCGTAGATAGTCGTTTGAAGAAACTGGCGTTGGTACCAATTATATCTGGCACTTGTGGAGGACCCTGAGGATCAGGGCATACGAGGGCAAGAATGGACAGTGACTCTTCCACACCAGTAACAGAAGCAGGGAATGTGACATCGACAACTATATACCCCTTATATGGATAACTAGATGAACTGAGCCCCCATATTGACAATCCAGTCAGGGGGTGAATGGGCATATCTGGAAGATTTCTGGAAAACCAGCTGTCAAACAGGATCGTCACCTGTGATCCAGTGTCTAACAGGGCGTGACATACGTGTCCGTTTAACTTCACTTCCACAGTTGAGGCCGGTCCAACTAGGCCTTTGGGAAGACTGCTGAACTCACTGATGTCTGTCTGACACTTTTTGGAGAAGCAGGCTTGATTATTATTTCTGCTGTTCTCGTCAATCTCATACTTCTCACTCTTTATTTGCCGCAGAGAACGAATCAGTTTTTGAATGACTTGATTTGAGTTTGGTGGAGCTTGACATTTTGTCGCAATATGACCGTCCTCTCCACATCTGTAGCAGAAGTAATCATCTCTTGTTTTAGCTGACTTTCCTTTCAGGGACGTAAATTAATTGGAGAGCTTTGGCCGCATCTCTGGAAATTGAGATGAGGGTTGAGTAGAGCCAACACTCATAATGGCCAACTGCTGCTGCAGGTTTTGGGCCTGTTTTCTTAAATCTTGAACTTCAGAATTATCAGTGTTTCCAGTCTGCTGTATCTGTTTTTCTTTTGGTTTAATGACCAGGGATGAAGTAGACACTGTTTTTGACTCAACTCCACATATCTGTGTTCTTAACTCTTGAATCTCGGCCTTGAGTTCTTGGATGACAGAGGTGCTGGCTCTTTCCTCTTCATGGTAATGTATGGCTTTTGCTTTAGCTGACATTCGGTGTCGAGATGCCTCACTCTCCTCTGCCTCACTATCTCCTTCAGCAGACTCAGAAAAGAAGGTGGGTGGTCCTTTCTCTCTCTTAGTCGCAGTTGGAGCAACATCATATCAGAGTTCACTGCCCCTCGAATAAGCTGTTCAATTCTTACTTTATCCACGAGTCCTGGAGACAACCCATCACGTTCTAATACTTTGGTGAGCATCTTCTCTATCCTTCTCAGAAATTCAGAGAGAGTCTCTCCAGTGCTCTGGCGCATAAGACGAAACTTGAAATATAAGCCCTCACCAGACTCAGATGATCTGAATGTGCTCTCTAATGCTTCCAAGTACTGAAGTGCACTAGCCTCAGGATTAGAAAACTGGACAGCTCTTATGATCTCCAAGGCCGGTCCCTTCAGGCTTTCTACAATTCGTCATCGTTTGTCTTTTTCAGAGCATTCACACTCAGTTATCATAAGCCTCGCTTGTTCAATCCATGTCTCCATATTCTCCTCTTCTGGGGGGATAGGAACAATGGCTGAAAACACGCGCAGGCGTCGGTATGCATTGGGTTGCTTTACAGTCTTTTCCAGGACCTCACCCATGGCGCGTATGATGGACTCAGGAGAACTGTCAGTTGTGCTGCGGGGAGTGAACAATGTTTGTACGTCACAGAGTGATTTACCTTCTTCCATCAGGAACTTAGTAAGTCTCTCTGCAAAATCTCCAGAGGCAGTGTCAGTTACGGATTTCTTTGGTAGGACTGCTATGATGGCCCATGGCTCTTTCCTCTATTCCAGGTGACACTTCTGGAGGTAGGTGTGTGTGGTCAATGGCTTGTCTGTACTCACACAACACCAACAGAGAAAGTGAGGTAAGTCCTTCTCGTGTCTCTGACACGAACTCTCCCTAGGGCTTTCACTGTTTCCATTACCTCTTTCATCTCGGCCACTTCTGTGTGGACAGGTACATTTATCAACATTTAAAGCATGACTTTCATCAACACCAACATCTTTGCACCAGCTGATTAACTCCGTTTGCAGGCTGGGGTCTTTTCTCAGAGCCATGATAACTGTTTATTCACTTCTTAGTTACTTAGAATGAGATGGCAAGATGGGCTTGGACGTGGCTGATTCAATCTGTCTTCTTTTTTCAGGAACACAGCAGTGACCTATCAGAGGGAGATCCTGGACGAGCCCCCAAATTGTGTAGCGCCCCCTACCTCCTTTTATTATGGTTTAGTAAAGGGCAGCACCAGGTTCAATAAACTAGTACCTAAGAGATGTTGTATTGAAAGGCCCCTCTGATGTCACTGAATTAAATACTTCTCTTTTAGAAAGTTACTCAGAATAAAATCTATGCTCCCCCAAGTTCACTGGTTATGAATAAACTCCTTTGAATAAATAAAACACTTGAAGTAGAAAATATATCGAATTTAATTAAAGTAGAATTAAAGAGTAAGAAATAGCTCAAGATTAAATTAGCAAATTATTACACAATCAAGATGATCTCAAGTTTGGTATAATTTAACACCAAAAAAGGAAATATCACAAATGAAAAATATACTGAATTGACCTCTGAGTCAAACACAATTCGAGTTAAGTGAGCAAACTAACCCCTTGAAATTAAATGTATAGAATAACTCACTTTGTGTTTCAAAATATTACTCTGAACACTCACATTTCTTAAGCATGCTGAATAACACCATATGAACTGATATTAAACACTGTGGGCCCACACACTAACACACGCACACTTTCACAACCCACCCCGGAGCAGGCCTGTATCGTGGCTTGAGTGCGTAGTGGCAGTGGAAACAGAAAACTGGCCTCTTCACTCTCCTGAGCGCAAAACAAAATGTAAACAAGTGTACCTGAATCACTTTAGGGACTGTGAAATGATCGCGAAGCACCGTGGAAGGCCTCCTCGTGCAGATGCTCGTCCTGAGCTGTCCCTGTCAGTCGATGTGTGTCACTCCAACGCAGCCAGAGGAACCTCAGACCTCACGGTGATCTGAGACACTATCTGGTCTCCCTCGGGTCAATTACACGATGAACTCGCAAAGATTTTCGGCCTTTGGTCCTTTTTTCAAAGTTATTTTTAACGATAACTTTAAACACAGTCTGTCTGCTATTTACGAGCTAATGACGTAACCGCAGTAACGGAAAAATGTACACTCCGAATTTAAATATTAACAAAATAATTAACTGAACCACTCATGCCCACACACGGAATATATACACTTCAAAAGTATTAATACGACGATCTATCAATTAATTTACTGTATTTTCTGCAATCTGTCAGCTAAATCGCTCTGATCAGCTCTCTCCTCAGCTACACGTCTCTCCTCCAGCTGCACGTTTCTCCTCCCTCATTCCCCAATCAAAAACTCTTATTTTCCCAGGAGGGAGGGACTTAACACATACAAACCAATGAAATTAACGATCAACCTAACTCTTAGGGCAAAAGCAAGTTTTTGTACCTGTGCACCCCAATCGTCTTTAATACCAATAACAGCATTCTTAAAGACACAAATCACACGTATTTTGTGACTCAGTATATGAAGTGTTAGACTACATTATCTTTCAGTTCTGACTGTGAGACTAAATTACACAAACGGTAAATTAAACAATATAACCCACTACATTCTAGAATTATATTCTAGTGGGCTACATAAACATATCAAAGTAATATCAACAGAGAAAGAGCTTATTTTATGGTGATGTGCAGACTTTTTCCTCAGTTGGCCTGTTTAACATCTATCAGTGGATTCCTCTTCCAAGCCACGTTCCTGAAGCGCCTCATCTCCAGCCTAACTCACTGTGATCCCGTCTGGTTGTTGGGACTTTGTTTCTTTGCTATGGGGTGTTTTTTTTTCTTGCTTTTTGTTTGTTTTGGAATGAATAGACATGCTAAAATGGACCAGTCATTAAGTATACCTACACACACAATCATTAACAAGCTACAGCTGTTTTTGTGTGGTAAAGCTACAGTCTATATTTCTCTGTCTGAGCATTCACAACACAAAACACAAGGATTATACAGACCCTTTGCGTCAGCCAAGCTATAACGATGAGGAAAACAGCACAGCACAATCTGTGCCAGTTAAAATTACTTATAAATCTGTTCACCACCAAACAAGCCAGTCTTGACATTACTAAAAGCTGAGCACATGCATTAAATTAGATTTCTAATGTCCTCCACACACAGAGAGGAAGAGCTATCTGGTTCTCATTTACAACACAACCCACAATAACACAGCTGTTTACATTTATACCACAACAGAAAGAGCAGCACAGCTTGCTGGTAGATGATATTATTTCAAAACAACAGTTGTGCATTAAACTCAAAACAGGAATTTGAGATTAGCTGAATGTATTTATGAATTGAATTATTAATGTATAGGATCATTTACTCAATAGTTCAAGATTACATCAGGGACAAGAATCTGATTTATGCTGCAAGCCCCTTCACACCTCTTTCTAGTTGCATCAAAATACTTTAACAAAACGTTTGTTTCAGAGTAACTAAGTGATAACAATAAGAAAGGCACATTTTTAACTGAGAGAAGATAAGCACTTTAAGTATTTCAGAATACAACAATTGCCCTCACAAAACCGGAGGCTGTAACCCATGGCAACCCAATGCCGTTACTATGTGAGCATTTCGAACCATTGTCTGGCAGAACAGAGCTGGATACTACCTGACAACCGCTACCACAGCGCCTCTCAGAACCAGGAGAGAACGAGATTCTTCAAACAGAACCAGCATTGCATTTTGAGCCACACCGCCGCACAATGCTGTGACACCATAAACAGTGTTACAAAACACAATATGTTTTAAAAATAAAAAAAGAGGACACCAAAACTGACATGGCTTCCAAAAAAAATATCAATTTCTGGAATATCATCACGTGAGCACCCTGTTTGAATAACAACAATGCTAGTTAGAATAAAGGTGTGCAAAAGCATGGATGTCTTTAAAAAAATCTAACGCTTATTCTGTACTTAAACCACATCAAGGTATGGAGTATTGTCGTCTTGTGTTATATTGTAATGTAATGCATGACGATGAGCAATGCTGATGCTGAGTCTCATTGGTTATGGTTATTCACTTAGCAAAAGCGACTTACACATGAAACATCTTAAGCAATTTATTATAAAGAGTCAACATTTTGATCACACTGTGCCTAGTTTAAAGCATAAGATATACAAATAGAAGAGAAATGCTGAAAAGCAAAGAAAAATATAATGACATTATATATGTCTGGAGTTTATGATATTACAACTGAACATCAGTGCATGGCTTATCAGTTAAACTCAGTATAGTATATTTACAGTTGAATCTAATGTACACAGCAGCACATTTAAAACAATCTTTTTCTGCTTTTATTTATGCTACAGTTTTCAAATGTGTTTGGCTGAGTACTCGTACAATAGTTCTGATATAACTACTCAGACATGTCTATGCTTGATCCAGACAGACTGTTAGTCTCTGTGCTAGTGTTGGGGATTTTACAGTGACTCTTTCTGCAGGTCACACCATTACACCAGTAGGTGGCGACTAGGGACTGGCTTTATGAGTCACTGAATTATTCACTCAACCAAGTTATTCAAAAACAGATTTTGTGTTGAATGAATGAAGCATTTATATTGCGCTTTATTGTGTATTGTTGTACACCCAAAGCGCTTTACAATCATGTGGGGGAGGGGGTCTCTCCACAACCACCACCAGTGTGCAGCATCCACTTGGATGATGCGACGGCTGCCACAGGACAACGGCGCCAGTGCGCTCACCACACACCAGCTACAGGTGGAGAGGAGAGAGAGTCATAGAGACAATCAAGTGTATGCGCTCACCGCACACCAGCTACATGTGGAGAGGAGAGAGAGACACAGAGCCAATCAAGTGTATCCGCTCACCGCACACCAGCTACAGGTGGAGAAGAGAGAGAGAGTCATAGAGCCAATCAAGTGTATGCACTCATCACACACCTGCTACAGGTGGAGAGGAGAGAGAGTCATAGAGCCAATCAAGTGTATGCGCTCACCACACACCAGCTACAGGTGGAGAGGAGAGAGAGTCATAGAACCAATCAAGTGGATGGGGATTATTAGGTGGCCATGATTGACAAGGGCCAGGGGGGTGAATTAGGCCAGGACACCGAGGTTACACCCCTACTCTTTACGAGAAGTGTCAAGGGATTTTTAATGACCACAGAGAGTCAGGACCTCGGTTTAACGTCTCATCCGAAAGACGGTGCTTTTGACAGTATTGTGTCCCCGTCACTACACTGGGGCGTTAGGACCCACACAGACCACAGGGTGAGCTTTTAGTTTCCTGGCTGGAGTGAGATTTTGCACATATTTGTGGTTTAAGGATCCAATAATTAATTTTTTATATTATCATAATGCTCCAAATTACCCAAATACTTCAGTGTAATATAATGCATTCTATTATATTCTTGGTCACACTTTATTTCAAGGTCCAAGTCTTGCTATTAGCCAACCATTAACTACGAAATTTACTTCAATGGACTCCTAATTTGCTGCTTATTGATAGTTAGCAAGGTAATTGTTAAATTTAGTTATTGAGTAGGATTAGGTATGTAGAATATGGCCATGATTAATATGTGCTTTATGAATACTAATAAACAGCCAATGTGTTAACAATAGGCAACTAGTTAATAGTGAGAATTGGTCCCTGTACTAAAGTGTTACCAAATTCTTTAAAGTGTTTCATGTAAAGGTTTCAAGCTCATTCCCGCTGTTAAATTTATTTAGCACATTTTTCACTACTGTAAGTGGCATTCATGCAGCAGCAAACATTTCAAATTAATTGACAATTAAATTGGGACCTGTCATTGACACAGCAAAATTCACTAGCTAAACAGAAAATGTACATGCATTTGTACATGGCAGGAGTTAATTTTGGAAACAGGTTTGGAGGCTTAAACACTTATGAAGTGTGAAAAGAAATCAGTCAATAAATGAATTACTTTATTTCATATTGTCGTTATTTGTGTTGGCATGAGTTGGCAACTCAACCATGAAAATATTCATAAAACACCAGCACTCCTGCTTTAAATTATTGAAATAATGACAGTCTGCACTAATAGTGTAAAATCTTTGGTTCCCAATTCAAAATTATAGGCTAAACTGGCCTGTAAGGCAATGCTTATGTTGTTCTGTTGTTCCTCTTTTCCTTTTAAAGTCTTTCAATGCACTTAAAATATGTTTTTAGCATTATGTGTAGGAGAAAGCCTAGTGCACTGAGATTAGCATCACCTTGTGTCACAGTGACAGTTTGACCTTCTCTAGCCATAAACAATCCTAACAGACAACGATCTAAAGCACACCGATGCAAAACAAGCTCTGCTCATTAATGACAGCTCTGTGGAGCACAGGTCATGGGGAACACTCACTGTACTCTTTATAATGGTGTGCCATTAATTTTTTACTGAAATCCTTGGTGCACTTCTACAAATATAATCTGTGCACAACGACTCTGTTCCTCATCTATTACAGTCACTTTTCTGCTTGTCTATGACCATTAAATGGGTGGTGGTGGTGGTGGTGACGACAACAACAAATGAACAGAAGTACAAAGAAAAATATTGATCATAGGATTTGATCCATACCAGACCCCAGAAAACCTTTTCACAGATCTCAAGATTTGATTCTGCGTTGCGATCCACTCTAAACAGCTGAAAGCCCGGCAGAATTAACGCACTGTCCGGAATGGCGTCGTTCAGCCAGTTTTCCGTGAAACAACTCAGGAGCTATATATGATTGCCTTATGGACATTACTTTCCAGAGGATGGGCTTCACCTGATGAGTTAAGATTTTCTCAAGGTTTGCTCTAGTACCTCATCACTGATTTTTCCTTGACACAGTCACTTTGGGCCTCTTGACTGTAACATTTGTAACATGCATTCTCAGTAAAGCTGCTTGAAACAATATATTTTGTGAATAGCACTTTACAAATAGATCTGAATTGACTTTATATAACTTGAGTAAATTTAAATCTAAATTTAAAATGAAACAAAAATGATATATTTTTTATTTCAATTAAATGATTTAATTATGTTTTAATTTTTATGTTTTTTTTATTTAATAATTTGTATTTTAGGGGATTTTGTGGTACTAAATTATATTTTGGTACTAAATTATGCAGTAGTTATAATCCATTTATCACAGAGACCTGAAAATGAAATTTCCAACTTAAGCTATCATCAAATTAAAAGACTTTGGTCTCTTTATAAAAAGCTAAATTAAAAAGTATTCTTTTGGACAAAATGCACAAAAACACTGTTTTAAAGTTTTATATGAAATATGAACTTTCTTGAAATATATACTTTTCCTTGTATGAAATATACACTTTTCCGTTTTAACTCTAAAACTGTGAGGAAATCAAAGCCATACTTCTAAAAAAGTTGTTCAAAATTTAAGGTTGATATTTTTATTTTTATTTATTTTTTATTCCAATTAAGTTAAACATTCTGAAAAACCAAAACGTTATTTTTTTTCAGTCGAAAAGGACTGGAAAGCACCAAAGGGTTAAACACACTCCTAGCTAAACAATAATAAAAATCAATGAGGCAAATTGGCATGTTTGTTTTCAAATTTAGAGCACGAATGAGAAAAAGCTTTGGGAAACCCCCCTTAGTCTCACTGTGAAAAAAATAGCATGTCTTGTCCTATCAGATGCTATGCTCCTATGCCACCCCTCTCAAATCTAATTCATGCTTGCATGTTCTTATATGTGGTGCCTCAAAGTGCCGACACTGCTGGCAGACTTCCTTGCTATCACATCAAATGCATTCACTGGTGTTCTGTATGCTACTGTACAGTCAGATCATACGTGTGTCATTAAAGAGGCCAGATTAAGGACAGTGATTCAAGTGCAAGCAGCCTATGTATCTGAGAGCTACTGTATTCCATCAGTGCTGTTATGCTCCTCGAGCAGCTTCATCTGCTAAAGAACATGAAATGATACAGCTGAGACCGTTTTCTTTACAGTAACATGAATGCGTATGTCTGTTGTACAGACTCCTTTTGTTGGATATGAATACAGAGTATATACACAAGGCTACTGGACACTCTTTTATGCTCTGTCCACATCCTTCGTTTCCATGGAGACAAGGTCAGATTCATCCTCTACCACAACCCCCACATTTAGCTGGGCTTGATGAACACTGGATTAATTGCCAATTACCCACCATGTTTTTTTATCCCCAACTGCATGAAATAATTATGCCTCATTTCCCTTGCATGAATTTTTATGTTATGGCGCATGTTAGACAACCCCTTAAAGGGCAAAGGGCACAAATGCAGTCATTCCAACAGAACAACCCCAGATTTAACGGCAGATTTCAGTGCAGTCAATTAACCACAACTAAACACAGAAAAGCCCGTTTCTCGGCACTGATCTCCCTGTCACGCTGAGACTTAGCTCGGCTGGGCATCTCATATCGTCATCAAGAACCAAAACAGAAAGAAGCTGAAAGACTGCATTGAATGCTTTTCATCCAAATGCGTCTTGTCGTGGTGAGAGGGCAGGATAAGGACAGATGGAAAAGGACATAGAAAGGACGGTGTTCTGTGTCAGATGCACCTGAAGTTCAGCTGCAGATACTGTGTGTATCAGGATAGACTGAGTGATCTTATACTCACCTGGAAATGTCTCACTGCATTCATCCACACTAGTAGAAGATTTCCATCTAGCTCAAGCTGCAGTCGCTTAATTTATTCTTGTGTTGATTATTTGTTCTTGAGTTGCACGCCTGGCTCTTTTGGCGAAACTATCTCTTATTCATTTTCTTGTATACCTGCATGGAGTAAGTGCTGAATGTCAATAAAGTGTGTAATATCTGCACGGTTTCTTCACCAGGGGTCTTATTTATAAAGCGTGGTACGCTCAGATTTGATCATAGAGTATGCGTATGCTTAAATCCACGCCTTACATTAAGCCATTAAAATAATTAAAATACACTGGTACTTTATTATTAATAATTTTGTTTGAATAATAATCTTCTTCCGATAGGTAACCAACCAAGTTGCCGAAAGTGTATATTTTCCACATGACTAAAACTGTGTAATCCTAAAACGAATCTCATCGATTTATATCATCCACATACAAGAAAACTACTAGTCAAAACGACACTGAACTAGACCTGTGGTGAGTACCTTTAATCTCTCTCTGTGTAAGCATATCTAACTATACAAATGATTCTGGCGTTAACCTTCCCCAAAACCTTTCAGGCCATACGTACACCACTCATTATTATCCAAAACACAACCCAGATAACTGAACGATGTTCTATTAACTAGTGCATAATCATCAATTTTGACTGTCAAATCATCATTAAATGTTTAGCCAAAAAGATCAGATTGTGTTTTCCCTAATAAAAGCTTATTTTCAGACAACCAACCCTTGACCTAAGCTCCTCGCCTAACTTCTCCTGAATTTTATTAGTCTCCTAATCTGAAACTAATAAAGCAGCATCACCGGCGTATAATAAAACGTATTACACTCATGCACAGCTTTAGCAAATAGCAATTCATTTTTGCAGGCTTCATATCTGCTGGAATGATACCTTCCTCCAATGAAAGATTCACAATATCATTAAATGCAATCCTTCTGCTAGAAAAAATAGATCAACGGCAATAAAATGTTCCTGTAATTTTTAAAACAATATATATTTCCTCACGCACTAACATCTGCTCATATCTCATGCTGAGTACTCAAAACAGACTGGTTTGGGGCACAGCATGAGTTTGCCTTTAAAACATAATTAAACCGTGTAACTGCATACAGTGGGCTACCATAGCGCCGTTGTGCCCATTTCCGACCCCCTGCTGAATTATTACCCCCTCATTGAATGTAGAGTAATTTACAACGGCTTCAAATGCAGCTCGATCATTCAAAATCCAGGACCGGTATTCTGTCTATTTGTGCTACCCTGTCAGATTTTAATATCTCCCATTAAAACAGTGGGTAGTACAATTCGACAACGAACAATGCTACCTGTTAGATTATGTTTTATTAATGTGTACCTACCATAACCCTAAACCTACCCTTACAGTAATGCACAAACAGTAATTATGTGTTATATTCACGGTTGTGGATAGAAGGGATACATCTAGTACCGGAAACCAACAATAAATATTTTTTTCGATTATTAGATTGTGTTTTATAAACGTCTACACCAATCCCAAACCTAAACCTACCCTTACAGTAATGCAGATGCATTAAATATTGTTGTTCAGCGAGAGAGAAAGGATGCAATATTGATGTGCAGTGCAGAGGTAGGAAAATCTGACGGGTATGATAAAATGTCAGGACACCAGAACTATCCGTTTATTTTAATGGAGGTTCATTAACACATAATATTCATGTGTTTTCATATAATGATATTCATACATTGTGTGAGCACATATTTATAGATAGTTAAAGCTTATAAAAAACATACTGAAGAATAAACTCTAGCTATAACCTGGTGTACATTTAATTGTTAAACACATTTTGACCTTTTTGACATGATTAGTGATTTGAAACACACTGGTAAAATAATCCTCTGGTAGGTTAGTGAATGGGAGACATATCACACTGTATCAGTATTCTCAAGGCTGGAAACCATATTTTTTAAATTATACGTTTTGCATAAATATTTTTCATGGAGGGGATTGACCACCATTCAAAGCAAATCTGAGAAGGTCAAACATATTTTAGCATTCAATTAATGCATTATTATAGATATTTATATACCAAAATCCAAACTCAGAATTAAATATATATGAGTAAAAAAAATTAAAGAGTAAAATTAAAAAACAGGCTATATCTAATAAAGCTAATATTGTATTGTATTGCAGAGTATGGGGTCTAAATGCTAAGCACAGACATTTATAAGACTGTAAATGAAGAAGAGACTATAATGTCCTGTGTTTAGAGGAAACATATTCTATTTATTATATAATTAATATCTTCAGAGACCGAGGAGTGAAGATCTTGCTCATTAGCATATTGTCAGTCCAGATGTTTATTCCAGTGCCCCCCTCTGACCTTTGAAATGTTTCTCCAGTAAAAACCCACAGTTACTCCAGAACGAGATGTTGTGTAATTAACTGCGAGTAATTGTCTGATCAGCTAAATTCATTAAAAGACGTGTGTGTTGTGTCTTTCACTGACAAACGCACTTCTGGCTAGACTAATGTTCTGGTCTCATGAGGTGCTTTAATAAAGCAGGGAAGACAGCAGGACAATACAGACTCATTATATTGTTGCTGTGGTCCTACTAAACAGCTGCTTAATAAAACAACTATAAAGTGACGCAGATGCAGATGCTGGTGAATGTCAGGGATCTATACTTTGACTGGAATACTGTATATAAATATAAACACTGGTGTAAAACATCACTTATTATTAATATAATATAATAACTAACTACTGTATATGATAGGATAACTTATAGTTATCTAATTACATTTAACTAATATGTTGTCACAATACAGGCCAGAGACAAGAGGTGAGAGTTCAAACAGACGGGTTTATTGACAATAGTGTGGAAGAGATCAAGAAGGCAGATGGCAGGTTAGTACGGCCCTGTACCAAACTGAACACTTTGTGTGCACTTGCGGTCTTACAATGGCCGCTGTGTGCGCGTGTCTGTTAAGTCCACGAGACCGTAGGGTGTCCCATTCCTCATTTTAGTGTTCAGAAGGGTGCTCGCGAGCGGCCGTAATGCACCCTCGATCCGCACTTCTGCCGAGCCTGCACTGGGGCGAGCTTCTCAGCAAAGTTCTACCTGACAGTGAAAGCGGCATTATGTCACGAAAGTGCGGAGACTCAGAGGAAGACCGCGAGGGTTTAGGGGGACATTTGTGACAGGGCTGTGTGACAATGAGAGTTCTCGGGTTCTTAGCTTTTGGTAATAGTAGCTTGTTCCTTTGTAGGTTTCCAGGAGAATAACGGGTTCGACAGAGAACGGGATCGCTGGAAGCTTCTAAAGGTAAGTAAACACGTAAGTAGTCAGGCTTAGTTCAGCGAGGTGAACGGTAGACAGGACAGCGTGGGACTGATGCTGCGTTCAAGTCCTCCTGGGACGGTCGTACTTACGAGTTAACAAGTCGTTATTATGACATCGTGATAGCACATGTACATCTCAGAGACGTCTATTTGATGTTTGCATTTACATCTGCAAGACATATTTTTTAGGGTATTTGCTCATCTGCAATACGCCTATAGGACGTTTCCTTTTAGATGTCAAATAGATGTCTATTAGATGTCTTTTAGATGTTTATGATTTAGAATTTATGTAAAACTGACATCTGAAAGACGTCAGCCAGACGTTTGCAGATCACTTTCCAGAGTGGGGAAAGAGTTGGGGCTATGACGTCACACTGTAGGCGGATTGGCTGTTAGTGTTAGCATGAAACTGCTTCCCTCGACAAAAAAGCCAATAGGATTTTTCTATAAACTTTTGGATTATCGCAAAACAATAAGCTCAGTGTTCAATCATAGTTCATGAAACGTACACGTTTTGTCCAGCAAGATAATCTTCACAAATAAAAGCGCCAGAACTTAAAACCTACACTTAGGCTATAAACGAACTACTGCGGTCACTCGCCATCTACCGACAACTTTCTCAAACTTATTTTATACGTTCAGTGAAAAGGATTTACTCTGTATATGAATCTTAATCCATGCTATATGAACCGTTTCATATAAACTGGAATAAATACAAAACTAGAGCCAAACTAAAACTGAAATGAGACATTAGTAATAAATAATATAGCAAATATAAGAATCATAACAGAAGGACATATGAAAGCACGTATTTCTGTACATTTTGAAATAAGGTGCATTGAAAGTCATTAGGTCCTTGATTAATATGAATATTTCAACTAAAAACGTGTCTCTAAATACTACTCTGCATTTAACCCATCCTAAGCGCATACGCACCTGGAGCAGTGGGCAGCCATCGTACGGCGCCCGGGGAGCAGTTAGGTGCCTTGCTCAAGGGCACTTCAGTAGTGGTATTACTGCCGGCCCGAGACTCGAACCCGCAAACTTTAGGCTACAAGCCCGACTCTCTAACCATTAGGCCACGACTGCCCCTTTGTTGACTGAAGAGGCACAAGCTATTTTTATAATCACTCAATTATAGATAACAGCTAGCAGATTCTGCAAGTTATTTTTCAGACCTCAAAACTTGTATCCCGTGCCTCTCCACACAGCCTCTGCTTTTCCCGAAGGACTTTAAATGGCAAGCTGTGTGTAGCTGCGTGTTTTCCGCTGTAATGGCCAATAAAAGCCTGACCCACACTGCACCCACACAAACAAACCTGTGTTTCTCACACACCGCAAATGTGTTTTACGGTATATAAGAAGATTTCTTTCTGAAGGGAGATACAGTATGCATCAGTCAGATCTGTATAGACGTGGCCCTCAATGTGTTCAGCATGTGTTCTAAAATTCACTAAAATAAATGAAAATTAATCAATTAGTGCCCAGATTTTCCCAGAAAAGTCTAAAAGCTGCGTGAGTCCAAAATTATAATTTTTTAGATCTGTCCAAATTTGTGTTCCTGTTAAAGTCACCACGTTATGAAGAATTCCTAATAGCAATGTTACTTAGTTATCATATAGTATACCTATTGTTTTTCTGCTTCAATTTAATCTTATGCTGTGTGTTGTGTTTCCTTCACATGTAATTCAGAGATAAGCGATTGTTTCCAGAGGTTTTTAACGTAACAGGTATCACGAATCCGGACCATGGCCTTCTGTCCGATTGTCCCCAGAGGTCGCCCTTCCATCATATTGACTCTCACACTGCACAGACTGTTACACTTACACTGGACTTCAGTTCCCACAATCCATTTCTCTCTGATTATGCACACGGCTGCAGCCAATCTCACACTCTTCATAAGCCATGGACTTCTTCCTTCTCACTGCCGAGTATTGTTTGCGCTTATCACTCTCCTAGTGATAGCTACATTACGGAGCCAGTCTAGTTTTCCCAGTCTTAGTTCATAGTCTAGTCTAGTCTAGTCTAGTCTTGTATTACCTGTTACCTGATTCTTGCATGTGTATATTGGATTTAACTCTTTGCTTTGCCTTGCCTTGTTTCGGACTGTGTTCGCACCTCGCCTGGATTTTGCTCGTGTTATTGGATTACCCCTCTTGTCAAGCCCTCTTGATATCGTTTGCTCATTGAAGACCCACGCTTGCCCTAGGATTACTCTTTGTCTTGCTCTCAATATACCAGTTTTCTATTGCCTGTTTCATGGCGACGTCTCTGAATTAAAAACCTTGCATATGGATCCGCATGTCTCTCGTCCATGTAGCCTCGTAACAACAGGACAATGCTGTGAAGCAGTAATCCATAGCTTTTGCTTTGCTATAATAATTTGTTGATTTGGTGCAGGTCAGATAAAGTCTCACTGGGCATCGAGAAATGTTTATAATTTTTATAATCACTTCGTCGCCTGCCTCCCACTCTTCACTTGCCTTGTGGGCTAACAGGAGAATTGATAAAGTGTTGGCTTTTTGGATATCAAACTAACACTGTGGTGGAGGTCTAGGTCTAAGCCCAGGAGCATCATTCCTGATCAAGCTTTCATCAACAATGCTACAATGCAGGTGTAGACAAAGGGTGCGTCTCATTCAGTGAATAAGTAAATCGTGTACACGAATTCGTCACTGGTAAGTTCCGTGATTATTGCACATTGGGACGGTGATCACTCCAGTGAAAGACTACGTACAGCGTCAACGCACAACATTGTAGAACGTCACCGCTTGAATTAATAATCAACAGACAGGACTGATCTCTTTTTTATATTATTTATAATTCTATTTAAACACATCGTTCTGTTACATGTTCTTACAACATTTCAGCCGAATTTTAATTATAATTGTTAATGAAATATGTTCATTACCTGTCTAGCGAAGTGTGTTTATGTTGAAATATGCAACAACAACAAAAACAGTTTGTCTTTTCAAATCTTCTATCGCGTGTCATTATATTTATCGAATTGGCTCGTGTGGTTTATGTTTCACACTTCAGAAATGTGATGTTATTTCTGGTTGTGAGCGCCAATGATCCCTAGTTTTTGCGGTGCATTGTGGGATTGTTCTGGGAGCGAACATTCCAATGTACTGGAAGGATTTTGCGATTGAGACATGGCCGACTCCCTGATCAGTGCCCTGACTACTGAACAAGGGAGGTTATTGAGACGCACCCAAAGAGTCAAAACAGAGCCAAAGTTTTACATTACATTGCAAATTAACATAAATTTTCATAAAAGTCCAATATAATCACAGCACTGAAGATGACTGTGAGCTTTAAAGTGACAGCCATCTTTACATCTCTGTGTATGCAACAGTCATGATGAACAGATCTGATTTTCTGAACAATTCAAAACCATGTTCTTGTTCTTATTTATTATGGTAGAAAATAGCCTGCAAATGAGTGAATGTTTCAACGTGAGAGAGTTCTAAATAACATCAGACCATTCTAGGTTAATGGGATATGCATTTGTCCTCCAAAACACTCTCACTGTAACCTCTAAACAAATATTTGGTGAAGAGCTGTCATCATACTAAATAATGCTGTGATCCTATCCAATGCTGTTTCCATGACAACTCTTTCCAACAGTATCCTCACTATGGAGATATTTCAGTCTGGTTTAATGCTCCATGAGAAGGTTAACAGTGTTATGCATTTAGTATTCAGTATATTGTACAATTAACCACAAGTAACAACTATGATTTCATCTACAACACCTCTAACAGATACATTTGCAAAATTGTGTTCTGTGTTCTTTTAACAGTTAATTCTGTTGAATTCTACACTGTAAAATATTGCCCAAAAATTGAAATGTTTTAAATCTACATATGAATGTGAAATAATTGCAAACAGTGTCATTTTGTTTAATAACTGAATAAATTACTTTTAGAAAAAGAGAAAAAGAAAAAAGACTGCACTGTCATCATTAGTGTGTCTCAACTGGACCTTATTTCTTCCAGATGGTATGATGGTTTTACATCTTACTGCCGTATTTCACAATATAGTTGCAAAAGCAATGTTTCAATCCCAGAAATGTAAACACACCCAACATTCAATCAATCAATCAATAAAAAGCCAATTGAAACTTAAAATAAAATCTTATTTAGTGAAGGAAATGTATATTCAACATATATTTTTCTATGTATTTATTTATTTAGTCATTTAGCAGACGCATTTATCCAAAGCGACTTACAAATGAGGACATTATAGAAGCAATCAAAACCAACAAAAGAGCAACAAAATGTAAGTGCTATTACAAGTCCTGGTTAGCCTTATGCAGTACACGTAGGAATATTTTTTTTTATTAAGAAAATGAGTATATAGAATATAGAAAAAAGAAACCTAGTGTTAGTTTTACAAGAAAAGCTAGCAGTTAGAGAATAAATATGCATTTGATAGAGGGTCAAATGTGTGTGTGTGTGTGTTTTTTAAATAAAAAGAAGACAGATTAGATAAAATAAAATTAGAATAGAGAGTGCTAGTGTTAGAGGGTCAAATAAAGATGGAATAGGTGTGTTTTTAGCCGTTTCTTGAAGATGGGTAAGGATTCAGCTGCTCGGATTAAGTTAGGCAGCTCATTCTACCAGATGGGAACAGTTAATGAAAAAGTCTGTGAAAGTGATTTTGTGCCTCTTTGGGATGGTACAATAATGCGTCGTTCACTTGCAGAACGCAAGTTTCTAGAGGGTATATAAGTCTGAAGTAATGAATTTAGGCAAAGGGGTGCAGAGCCAGAGGTGGTTCTCTAGGAAAACATTAATGCCTTGAATTTAATGCGAGCAGCGATTTATTAGCCAGAGCAAATTGATGAACAGAGGTGTGACATGCATTCTTTTCGGCTCATTAAAGATTAATCTTGCAGCAGCATTTTGGATTAATTGTAGAGGTTTGATCGAACTGGCTGGAAGACCTGCCAAGAGAGCCTGAACAAGGAGTTGTGTTGCATGTTCTGAGAGAAAGGGCCTGATCTTCTTAATATTATATAATGCTAATCTACAGGACCAGGCAGGTTTAGTAATGTGGTCTGAGAAATTCAGCTGATCATCAATCACAACTCCTAGGTTTCTGACTGTTTTTGAAGAAGTTATGGTTGATGAGCCTAATTGGATGGTGAAATTGTGATGAAACCACAAGCAGTTATGTCTTAGTTAGGTTGAGTTGAAGGTGATGGTCCTTCATCCAGCTAGAAATGTCCGCTAGACATGCTGAGATGCGAGCAGCTACCGTCAGATCATCAGGATGGAATGAGAGGTAGAGTTGTGTCATCAGCATAGCAGTGATATGAAAATCCATGTTTCTGAATGACAGAACTTAGTGAAGCCATGTAGACAGAAAAGAGAAGTGGTCCAAGAACTGAGCCCTGTGTCACCCCTGTAGCTTGATGTTGCGACTTGGATACCTCACCTCTCCAAGATACTTTGAAGGACCCAAAGTTTATTTGCACAACTTTAAAATATATTATTGGCTAGAAAATTGTCAATGCAATCTTTATCAAATAATTTATAATTTAAAAATCTGATTTGCCTGCAGACTGAACATAGCCATAAAGTCCATAAAAAACAACATAAGCCTGACAGCTAGGTTACTTATTGTGTCCCTGTTTGCTTCCATTGTTGCCTATGATATTCACCTGTAGCTAGTTTAGTTTCTATTGTGTGTGTATATATATATATATATATATATAGCCCTGAGTTTTAGTTGTCCCTTGTTGGTTCTTGACTAAGTTTCTGTTTGTATTAGTGTTCATCTTTGTGTCTTGGTTTCACAGAGTAAAGATTTTTCCTATTTGAATTATCATTCTGAGTCATTCATTTCTGAATTACACACAGCGGAGTGACACTAGGAGAAAGATAAGACACAGGAACACAGGGAAATAATGGTACAGACTAAAAGCCAATAAAAACAGCATAAACCTCACAATTATAAAGTAAATGTTTTCGTAAGTGACATTACTTGCATGCATATGTAATTTTGTTTTCATGTACAAATGGGAAGGATAGAAATATCAACTGTGATATCAATAAATGTATATGTGTGATTGAACATCTATGATTTAATTAAATTGCATGATCCAGCCGAGGCTTCATACTCTATCTGTGCCTGAATATCTCCAATGTAATCTCTCAGATTGTGACAAAGTCAGGCCATATCCATTTATACTTTTTAATTTGTATCTAATTCTCAAGGTAATCACGATAGGTACGAATGAATGGGAGGTTGCATTATCCTGCTAAATGCCTACATTTATCAAATGTTAAACTATGCACAGTAAAGCTGGAGAAAGACGGCAGGAGAGAGCGATGTGAGGGCATTAAGCTTTAAATTGGGTCTCTCAGAAAAAAAGTAATGAGACCCTCAGGGATGAAGATACTTCAGAAACATGTGAGAAAACCACAGACATAGAGAACAGAATTCCCCTATATCCCTAACAGAGCCTCTCTCTCTCAATTAAGACAATTATTAGATGGGCATCAATGTTATTTACTGCTCATAATTTTGCTAAATTATAGAGGGGTGATGAACTCAACAGCAGAGTTTTATTAAAACAAAACAATGTCAGATTGTGAGTGAAGATGAAATAGAAAAAACAAACAGTGATGAATATTGATGTTAACAACTGATAGTCTTGTCTGTGGGTGATTGTGGAAGACAAGAATCACAGAGACAAGGTGCTGGAGAAATTAAACTGGAGTAACAGAGAGTACAATAAGGAAATCACTGGTAAATCCAACAGGTAAGTGACCGGTAAGATAGTGGAAGAAGAACCCATGGAAGAATTTGTGGTGGAAGAAACCACAAATGAGCCGGCGGCAGTCGAGCCCAAGGCAGAGCAGATGGAGGAAGGAGTCGGAGATGAGTTCGGGGCAGATCAAGGGGGACAACCAACCGAGGTGGAGCTAAAGACCCAGGCAGTGACAAACAAGGCAGTACAGGGATCAAAATAAACATGAACAAAACACAGGAAGCAAACACAGAAACAAAAGGAGCAAAAGCATAACAAAACAGGATACCTAACACATACACAGTAGTGTTGTCTAAAATCAGCTTATGGCATTGTGGCAAGGTGAGTGAGCAGAAATTTCAAACAAGCCCCGGAGGGTGATTTATTTACAATGTGCAAGTGAAGTGCATGAGCTTGTAGGATGCGGTGCTCAATTGCAGGGTGTCAAGGAAGGGCGAAGTCTGTGTCCGTGAATGTGAAGCCGTGCCAATCATCAAGCGCTTGATTCTGTCAGGTCAGAAGGAGAAACAGCATTAATTTGTCTGTTTGGAGAACAAGCTCACCCACTCTTTCCTTTCTCTGGCTTATATGCCCGGCCACTGCCGGTGTAAACTATAGGCACGTGCTTCTGATTGTTGATTGCTCTGTTCCCATGGCAATGGTGATCCCCCATCAATATTCTCTACTGCGGAGTACTTGGACTCAGCGGGCATGAGCTTCCGACTGAAGTAGATCATCAGGTGTTATTTCACTACTGGTTTGGGACAGGACAGCCCTATCCCAGTTTTGTAAGCATCTGTCTTGAGTATGAAGAGACAGACTAAATCTGAGGCATGTAAAATTGGTGATGACATTACTGCTCGTTTCAGGGATTCAAAAGCAATCTCTGCTTCCGGTGTCCAGATCAATTTATCGGGCTGCCCCTTCTTAGTCAGGTCTGTCATGGGGTATGGCTATCAAAGATAAATTGGGAATGAAGCATCTACAATAGCCCGCTAGTCCCAAAAAAGAATCATACTTGGGTTTTGGTGGTTGGTCGTATGGCTTTGGTGGTTTCGCCCTTCTTTTCTTGAGGTTTAATCAATCCCGCCCAATCTGATAACCCAGGTACTTAGCTTCGGCCAGACCCAGGTGGCACTTCTTGGGGTTGGCTGTTAATCCAGCCCACCATAGCTCAGACAGCACTCTCAGGAACCGCTTGAGATGGTCCTCTCAGCTCTCTGAGTAAAAAACAATGTGATTTAAATAGGCGTCTGAAAATACCTGACGGGGCCACAAGGGGCATGCTACCTCAAGGACCGAAGGGGGGGGGGGACGCTGAAGAGAGGTTCGCTGGGAGGTTGGACAACTTCCCGTTGGATCATACTTCTTACTCCCGGATGTCCGGCCATGGGGTGTGTGAGCCAGGTCAATCACCATTTCTGTCTTAGTCCGGGGCACTACCAGAATAAATTTTTTCTCCCCCCACCACTGCTGACACAGTAGAGCAGGTAATTCTTGACTACAAAGTATGGGAGAGGGTGTAGCCCCGGTAGGCGCACATTCTCTTCTACCATATGGACCTAGGACCAGCAGCACCATAATCTATCATCCTCATGTTGTTCTTTTCCGAAAGACCCACCCGCTGTGATCTGTTGAAAAAGATTAATATATAAATTAGTAAAAGTGGCACTACACTCACCCTCCCGTTCGCTATCTGTTGCTAACAGGGCTGGCTGACAACCCTCCATCCGGGTGGTCCGATGCCTCCGGTGACCCACAGTGTTTCGATTAGAATGGACAGACGTAGCTAACACCTGCTCAAACCCCGGCCAGTCTCTGCCAAGCAGCACCGGAACAGGAAGATATGTGGATCGGTATGTGGATTTCGATATGTGGATCGATCATTCAGGAGCTCCTCTGGGTACAGCACGTGTACTATGCATCCTGCCCGCCACGCTCGGACTCGAGGGAAAAGTGGCTTGGTGGGCATGGGCTCATCTACATGTTGGGGGGCCGCAAGCTTGCTGACTGTTTGGGAGGTGCCTCCGGTGGTCGCTGTTCCACATTCACCCTCCAGGGTGTGGCCACCACTCTCTCTTCAGCATCCCGGGCAAAAGAGGCTTCGGCCAGTTCCACAAGCTTGGTGAGAACGGTCAGGTCATATTACCTTTGCTCTTGCAGGCTCCCGCTCATCAAATGTCCCGCTCATCTTATGTCCATTGATGGAACTGTTGGGCTAAACAAACGGGTGAATGACCCACCCGGGCCAGGATTTCTCACTTAAGCAACTCATAATCATCATTTTGTGGAGCTTGCAATGAGTAATTAGCCTGCTGTGCTTCCCCCTTCAAGAAGGGTACTATTATACGAGCCCACTGCTCTCTTTCCCATTCCTCTCCTGGGCGGCGGCGATCACCTCAAACGTATGCAAGTACACTTCAATGTCATCCTGGTCACTCAGCTTAGTGAGAAAGTGGTGTGCTTGCGCCTGGGGCTCGGGTAGCGGGACTGCCTGGTAGCGAGCTGCTTGGAGAACTGCTGTTGGCGAATCATTATTTTGTGAGCCATCTAATAATCTCACCATGCTAGGAAGAGGGGAGAGCAGAGAGAGAGCGGGGTTCATGTGGGGAAACAAACAACAGACGTCAGCGCGATTACTTTTTCCCTTTTTTATTCCGTCTTCACTCACTTTTCACCTGCCTGCATTCTCCACTACTGTGGCAAAGTGAGTGAATACACAGACAACTAACAAGTTTGATTCAAATCACACACCTCTTTAAATTTTGAGACCAGCAGAGATGGCAGCGTAAAGCCACGTATTTCAGCTTCCTACATTTTTGCTACTGCCTCAAAAAACATGATCTGTGGGATATTTTGAGCTGAAAGTTTACAGTCACATTCTGGGAACACCAGAGACTTATATTACATATTGTAAAAAGGGGCATAATAGGTCCCCTTTAACCCTTTCGCACGTACCATCACACCGGTGTGATCAGTCTTGGCTGGTCCCAGAAGCGTACGATCACACCGGTGTGATTAGAACGTTCAGTGCATCACGTCATCAACTACTAAATTCAAATCTGCTTTCGTGCTTTGGCTGGCGTGGAGCCAGATCAGACGCGCTGAGCATTTGTCATATTATCACAACCATTCAATGTTTTCAACCATATAATGCTTATTTTAGGCTTCAGACATTTAACCCTTTGACGCGTACGATCACACCGGTGTGATCAGTCTTAGCTGGTCCCAGAAGCGTACGATCACACTGGTGTGATTAGAATAATCAGTGCGTCACGTCATCAACTGCCAAATTCAAATCTGCTTTTTTGGCGCTGAGCCAGATCGGACGCGCTGAGCGCTTGTCATATTATTACAACCATTCAGTGTTTTCAACCATATAATGCTTATTTTAGGCTTCAGACATTTAAACATGCATAAGTACAAGCAAAACCATACATTTATAGTTTGTAAAATGCATGCTGATTTCTATGGAAACGTCAATAATGATCATTACAAATATAATCTGACAACGTTTTATTGATATCATATACAGATTGTGTATGTAACTATAAAGTTTACTCTGCTCTTCTTCCAGTTTACCCGAGACTTACTTTAACGTGTTTCGAGAGGAGAGGATTAATTTACGTGTTGTTTATCCCACAGCTAGGATTCAGCGCAAACTAACATGGCGGCGCCCATCAGCCGGTATAGATCAACTAACACGGTCATTATAAAAGTGTTTAAACTACCAAATACATTTACTTGCACATATTTCAGAATCGGAATATCAGATATTTCATAATATAGTGAGCATGTTTGTGAATATTTTAAATAAAAAAGATAAAGTGATCCACATGTCATACAGAGCTATGTGGCTGCGTGCGTTGTGTCACATGACAAGCATAACGCGTCGCCATGGAAACAATAAGGCGATACGTTCTAAAATAACGGTCGCCTAAAAAAACTCACGCTGGGGGCTCAGCTAGAATATTTTAAACTCACGTGCGAAAGGGTTAAACATGCATAAGCACAAGCAAAACCATACATTTATAGTTTGTAAAATACATGCTGATTTCTATGGAAACAGCAATAATGATAATCTGATGACATGTTTTATTGATATCATATACAGATTGTGTAGGTAACTATAAAGTTTACTCTGCTCTTCTCCCAGTTTACCGTAGACTTACTTTAACGTGTTTTGAGAGGAGAGGATGAATTTACGTGTTGTTTATCCCACAGCTAGGATTCAGCACAAACTAACATGGCGGCGCCCATCAGCTGGTATAGATCAACTAACACGGTCATTATAAGAGTGTTTAAACTACCAAATACATTTACTTGTACATATTTCAGAATCGGAATATCAGATATTTCATAATATAGTGAGGATGTTTGTGAATATGTTGATTAAAAAATGAAAACGAAATAAAAGCGATCCACATGTCATACAGAACTATGTGGCTGAGTGTGCTGTGTCACATGACAAGCATGACGCGTTGCCATGGAAACAATAAGGTGATACGTTCTAAAATAACGGTCGCCTAAAAAACTCACGCTGGGGGCTCAGCTAGAATATTTTAGACTCACGTGCGAAAGGGTTAAGTCATGTGATGCTCAATTATGTTGTGGTATATGTTGTGTATTTATTTTTTAACGACTCAAAGACTTGCTTGATGGCATGTGTTGTGTGTCCACCTCATTAATACACAAAACAAATTGGCAAAGAGGATTCATGTGTGAACATGGCTCAAATCTGTAGACTAGATGAGCATAAACCACAGCATCTGACGGGAGCTTGCGGCTCGCAGCATCAGATGGGTCGATCCCCTTGGCATGATTGCAGATTTGGTCTGTCTGATTGATTGTAAAGACCCACACAGCATCCAATGGGAACAGGGAAGCTCACAGCTCTACAAGTGTTGGGGAGATCTTGATGAAACGTTGGTGAATACATCATCATTTTGGAGGGTAAGGAAGATTTTGGTCAAACTTGACCATGTCGCTGCTTCCAAATGGGGTTCCCACATTGCGACGTGAACGGGGGCACCCTGTAACTATAAAGATAAATAGAAAAAGAGAGAGTGTTACCGGCCTCAGATCTAGGGGATATCTGGGCCAGCAGCAAAGGATACACAGGCGTTATGCACTGCGAATAAACTGTGAAAAAACACGAGAAGACAAAAGTTATGTCTTTCCACAGCGGCAGTCAGTTTATTACTGAGCCCGCAGACCAGGAGGAAATAAATCTCGTGTCTTCCATGAGCGCCTGATGCCATCTTTTGGCATGGCGGTGTAATGCCACAAATATATACTGTTTTACCTTAATTAGAAATGTTCTCATTTTGTAAAATAAAAGAACAGGTATACACAAATCCACATATATGGGGGAAGTCTACTGTTTTCAGGAAACTCATAAATGGCATTTTCTCAACCCATTACACTCTTCCCTGCTTTTAGAGATGTCTCCGTACATCTAGAACTAACTAGTTAGGCAATTACAGTAGTCACAAAAGGTGAACTTTTAGGTTAATTCTCCTGGTATGAATGCGCATGTTTTCGAATGTCAAGTGACTTCTATTCTTTCGTGACTTATTTTTTTAGAATGCCCATACTGCTGGCATTGAGTAGTGGGGTATGTCAGGTAGTACAGGGTAAGTCTGGACTGGATAAAGTACACAAGCATGCATCGCATTAGCTCCTGGTCTCCAAGCTTGGTATGTAGGTTGGCCTATCTGATTGTATGTAAACACCTCCTTTGGCTTTACTGCACGTGTAGATCTGCGCAGGATGACATCTTCCTCATTCGCTGGCTGCTGCTGGGCTCCCAGGTCAGTATCCTCATCACTTCTCCTTGCTATGCAGTCATCCAATTTTTCCTGAGGTTCTACAAATGGCAATGGGTTATCCGTCACTTGTGCTGGTTTTGGTATCACAAACTGGGGGTGCTGTCTCAAGGTTATCAGGCTCTGCCCGTGGCATACAGGGTGAAACTCTGGTGCCGCCATCAAGGTGACTGTGTGACTCATTGTGAGACTGTTTGAGATTGACTTTCTTTCTTTCATATACTGGTACTGGTCTGGGATTACAGGCATATCCTTCTTCATCCCCGGAATCACTGGCTTCATTCTCCAAGGTATCAGGCATTTGAGACCGGATGTTTATATGTTGTTGTTTCGGTCTTTGTTGTTTCGGTGTCCGATTTTCTTGACCATCATGTTCCAGTGGCAGATCGTTCACAGGCAAAAGGAGATTACGGTGCAGAACACGGAGGGTGCGGTCACCAGTTTCAGCTTGAATTTGATATACAGGGTTGTCTCCCATCCTCTCAACTACACGGTGAACTTTGTTCTCCCAGTAAGGACGGAGTTTACCGGGCCCGCCTCTCTCGGAAAGGTTGCGGACAAGCACGCGATCACCTGGCTGAAGCACAATTCCTCTGACACCCCGGTCATAGTATCTTTTCCCTTTTGCAGAGCAACTCTTACTATTTTCAGAGGCGATCTTATATGCCTCTTGCATCCGAGAAGCCCATTTCTGCACATATTCCTGATGGGTCTCAGTCTGTAACTCAGGTTCAAGGTTAAAAAGCAAATCAACGGGTAAACCAGGGGCTCTTCCAAAGAGAAGAAAAAATGGCGAATAGCCCGTGCCTTCATGCCTCGAACAATTATAGGCATGGACTATGTGCGGTAAGTGATCTTTCCACTCAGATTTCTTTTCCTCTGATAGTGTTCGGAGCATTTGAAGTAGTGTTCTATTCAGACGCTAACGGGTTCCCCTGCGGGTGATAGGAGTCGACGAGAATGAGTAATGCCAGCCAGTCGCTGAAGTCGCTGGAACAAGTTATTCTCGAACTCCGGCCCTGATCATGATGAAGCTTTTGTGGATACCCAAAGCGTGGTATAAAGTCGAGAAAATCTTTTCCGCGGCTGTTTTGCCCGATTTGTTCCGTGTTGGGTAGGCCTGGGCAAAGCGGGTGAAGTGATCTACGAGTACCAAGATATACTCGTAGCCTCCCTTACTTGGTTCAAGATGGAGATAATCGACGGACAGTAGCTCAAATGGGACACTAGTGGTGATTGAACCCATTGGTGCCTTTTCTGGAACAGTGGGTCGCTTTTTCTTTATACATGGACATTGTTGGCGGATGACATAATCTTCTATGTCACGCTGCATGAAAGGCCAATAAAACCTTTGCCTGGCCAGGTGGATGACTTTGTCAGCCCCCACATGCCCCATGTCATCATGAAGGTGTTTGAGTGCAAGAGACTTGAGGGAGTTAGGGAGAACCAGTTGTCTATGTTGTCCTGTCTGTCTGTATAAGATTCCCTCATCAAGTCTAAGTTTGTTCCATTCGTGTATCATTCGTCGTGTAGTTGGTCCCATATGCTTCTTTTCTTTGTCACTGGGGTACCATCCTCTCTCTTTCAAAGTAATTACTTCACAGATGGAAGTATCTTCCCTTTGGGCAGATTTAATGTCTCCAGAGGGAAACATGGGTGTATTGGCAGGAAGAAGATCTTCATCACCATAACCCAGCTGAAGGGCCGCAACCCATGGTACTTATTTTTCTTTCTTTGCTTTATCTCCCTGTCATATGGCAGAAATAACATCTGGAGGTAAAGCCTCGGAATATTCTCGGATGTGGTCCTGAAGCTTCAACGGAACCGTGATAAGGTGTCGCATCGGTGTTGGATTTGCCTGGCCTGTACTTTATGGTGAAGTGAAAGTCAGCCAATTCACCCACCCAACGATGCCCAACAGCACTCAACTTGGCGGTACTAAGGATATAGGTAAGGGATTATTATCCGTGAATACTGTGAACGGGGGGCATAGTAGAGGTAATCGCGAAATTTATCGCAGATGGCCCATTTTAGGGCAAGGAACTCAAGCTTGTTGGAATGGAGGTGATAATTCTTCTCTGCAGGCGAGAGCGACCTTGAGCCATAGGCAATTACGCGCAGTTTACCCCCCTGTTCCTGATAGAGTACAGCCCCCAGACCCTCATTAGATGCGTCGGTGTGAAGGACAAAAGGTAAATTAAAGTCTGGGTATGCCAAGATAGGAGAGGAAGTCAACATGTCGACAAGGCGGGCAACCACAGCGCTGTGTTCAGAGGTCCACTGAACTGGTGTTTTGGACGGCAACTGACCTTTTTTTACACCCAGTTTAGTTGGCCTAGTTTTGAGAGGATTTCCCCCATTCTCACCAGGATTCTCTTGAAGCTTAAACAGTGGCCGGGCTATTCTGGAAAAATCTTGAATGAATGATCGATTGTAGCCCAAAAAGCCCAATAGAGCTCTAACTTCTCCAACATTCTTTGGTTCTCGCTCTTTCCATTGCAGCACTGCCTCCAGGTCTTTGGAATCAACTTGAATGCCCTCACTTGTAACTAAACGCCCTACGTATCTCACTTGATGTTTAAATAATTCACACTTCTTTGGGCGTAATTTCACACCATGTTCCCGTAAGCGGCAGAAAACTCTCTTTAAGTTTTTGACGTGGTCTGGAAAGGTTTTGGAAAAACAGAGAACATCGTCTAAGTATGGGAAACAGCACTCATCTCTCAGGCCATTCAGTACACCTTCCATACACCTTTGGAAAGCTGCCGGTGCATTGGTCAGGCCAAAGGGAAGGCGGATCCACTCATACAACCCCCAAGGCGTGCTGAATGCCGTCATATGCCTAGAGTTCTCCTCAACAAAACCCTGGTGATATGCACTGCCTTGGTCTAATATTGAAAACCATGAGTATCCTCCCAGATTATCCAATAGATCCTGAATACGTGGAAGGGGGTGGCGATCTGGGATCGTTTTACTATTTAGTCCTCGGAAGTCCACACAAAGACGTAGGCTCATATCTTTTTTTCTTACGCAAACCACGGGGGAGGAGTAAGGTGACATGGACTTCTGAATCCACCCGTGATCGAGCAGCTTTTTAACGTATTCCTTTACCTCTCTATACAAAGGCTTTGGGACCACATTGTAGGACTTTTAGACTGGCGTATCATCTTTTAAGCAGATTTTCAGTTGCAGGTCAGGGATGCAACCAATATCTGTGTCATCCCTAGCAAATACATCAGACTGCTCAAAAAGCATCTCCTTGACTATTTTCTGTTCATCTTCAGCCAGATGTGACAAGTCAACTGGAGGGTGCCATTTATCTTTATTTGGATGTACCGAAGGATTCCTATTTTTTTCAAAGTTGTGCATATAATCAGTCCTTAACTGAACTGAACATGATTGGGGAGTATGATGGCTTTTGGACTCAGAAATGTCAGTGGATTGTTGGATGGGTTTAAGATCGACGACATCTTCAAGTGTGCCAAGAATTGTCCTCTGTGGCAGGTAGACAGCATGTTTAGTGGAGTTCTGGACTGGAACTTTAACACATTTTGACAATCCCCCAGGAACATCCACTAAAGCTGGAAAAAGCTCTAAACCATCAATGCAGTCATTCTCCACAATAGGCTGAAACAGCATTGTCCCACCACTTGACCATCCCCGAATCCGACACTTAACTTCCCGAATCTGTCCAGCGGGTATTGTTACACCTGTCTTACCAGCGCGGACATTGTGCTGTGACGTCTCAGCCAGAGTTATCTGCTGGAGAGTCGACACTAATGCTTCTACAGTAGGTGCACTGATGCCTAAAGCTTCCTCTAGAATAGTAGAAACATCAACTTTTTTCCTGACAGGCATTTTCTTTTATGATCTCGGCTATGACATTGCTACCTAAAACAGGACAGCTACAGTTTCGACTGATTAAAAGTGGGACTCTGATAGACAGGTGTCCATGATTATGGCTACAGATCTGGAGGAAACTTCAGCCCAACCTTCAAGGGGTACTTCAGTGCCATTAACTGCGGTTATCTCCAGGGACTGACTAGCGAAAAGAGATTCAAGGGCTGTAATTTGACAGTAGGCAATTCTCTCTCCATCCACGCCTTTCCTACCATTGTCACCTGAGCACCGGAATCCAGCAACATTTGAAGAGGTACACCATTAATCGAAGTCGAAACCATACACCGCTTGCCAATAAGCTGAGCTACTCGTTGATTTGGGTTCACCTGACATTGTAGTTTTGTTTGTGGATGTCTTGAGATTTTGGCTTTTATCTGGGGCTCGGAACTGACTGAGGTCACAGGCTGCCCCTCTCCAGTGACCTCTTCCCGTTTCCCAACAGCTTACGTTGAAGACAGCCAATAGCCCTATGACCAGATTGTCCACAAATAAAACAGTGTGAACAGTTAATATTGCCCTTTTGGACACAGTCGCGACATTTCCCTTTTGTCTCAGCTGCAGGTTGAGGACGAGTAGTAAGTGTGCTGTTGTCTATCGATTCCATAGTCTCAGCGGATGTTGTCAGATGGGCTAGATGCTTAGTTAATGATGACACTTGGGCAGTCAGTTCCTTGATAGCATCATGATTAGCCTGTAATTCAGAGTCAACTTTGGTTTGTCTGTTCTGGTCAGTTAGCTCACCTGAGTCATGACGAACCGAATTCACAGTCACTGGTCTTGTTTTAGCTACTGTGATCAGTCGTTTTAAACGTCCTTCTTCCTCGGAGGTAGACTTAGTCACTTGTTCCAATAGGAAGTCGTCACTAACTTGCATGTCTGAAAGGAAGGGTTTAAGATCATGTCGTACATAGCTGTTTTTCTCATTCAAACCCTGGTAAATGGTATGAAGGAAAGTGCCCTGAACCAATTTTTTGTCATAGCTGAAATCAACACCTGGTTGCTGTGACTCAAAAATAACTCGTTGCTTTAGCCCCATAACTCTGTACAGAAACTGTTGTGGACTTTCTCTGTCTTGCTGCCTAGCATTACTCAGTTCTTGAAAAAGCTCTGTTACATTTTTGTCCCTGATGTGTGACCTCAGAAATCTCTTTAAACCTTCTACAGTAAGGTCTTCTTTATTACTCAACATCTCCCTGAATGTACCTGGTTTGGTTATTTTTAAGACAGTTCTGATTATTTCTGACTCGCTAAAACCTTCCTGCAACCCCTCATCCATTTGTTTACTCAAACTGTTGTAAGAGATATCAGAACCTGCATCAGAGATTTGACCACCATGCAACTTAAATTCTCTGCGTGGTAACAAAGCTGAAACATCAGACAATCTTACAACATGATCAGAAATGTTAGATGAGGAGTTCATCCTACCCAAGGCAGCAGCACCGATGTGGCTGGGCACACCAGCTATTGATGAGGCGTCTCTTCCCTGAAACGAACGCATGCGAGTGTCTCTGTCCATATGTAATCGTTGTGTGTGAGTGTTTCTGTCCATATGTAATGGTTGTGTGTGAGTGTCTCTGTCCATATGAGATGGTGATGTATGAACTTCATCGTCATCAGATGTAGTGTGACCCTGGTGGTGGGTTGGTGAATTCCCCATCAAAACAGGTGCAACATTACCAGGTTCAGCAGCTCTGGTGTCTGAAGCTGATAGGACATCGTTGAGTAGGTCAAAAAGGAGAAGAAGTTGACTCATGCCTTCGTCTTCAGCAGCTTTTAATTTCTCACTTCTGATGTAGTCAACAATCAGGTCATACAGTTCAGGTTCACTTAGATCTGCAGCATGGTAAGTTTCACGGCCATCATCTATCGAACTTGCAACAGTCTGCAGCTGAATAAGACTCAAATCTGAAAGTTTCTTTTGGATCTTGAAAACCAGCACCCTGCGTTGGCTTAAGGTTGTCATCTTGATGCATCACCTGTGGCAGTTGTTCTCTGGATGACACTTGACATAGCAGTCTTCCCTGAAACACTGGGCACAGGTTCCCACCGTTGAAATGACAATCTCCCCAGGCGAGATGTGCTGGATCCCGGACGAGCCCCCAATTGTTACCGGCCTCAGATCTAGGGGATATCTGGGCCAGCAGCAAAGGATACACAGGCATTATGCACTGCGAATCGGTGAATAAACTGTGAAAAAACACGAGAAGACAAAAGTTATGTCTTTCCACAGCGGCAGTCAGTTTATTACTGAGCCCGCAGACCAGGAGGAAATAAATCTCGTGTCTTCCATGAGCGCCTGATGCCATCTATTGGCATGGCGGTGTAATGCCACAAATATATACTGTTTTACCTTAATTAGAAATGTTCTCATTTTGTAAAATAAAAGAACAGGTATACACAAATCCACATATATGGGGGAAGTCCACTGTTTTCAGGAAACTCATAAATGGCATTTTCTCAACCCATTACAAGAGCACTCCTGCAGGAGTAGATGGAGAGGTCACTCTCCTGGGTGGCGATCACCTCAAACGTATGCAAGTACGCTTCAATGTCATCCTGGTCACTCAGCTTAGTGAGAAAGTGGTGTGCTTGCGCCTGGGGCTCGGGTAGCGGGACTGCCTGGTAGCGAGCTGCTTGGAGAACTGCTGTTGGCGAATCATTATTTTGTGAGCCATCTGATAATCTCAAGGAAGAGGGGAGAGCAGAGAGAGAGCGGGGTTCATGTGGGGAAACAAACAACAGACGTCAGCGCGATTACTTTTTCCCTTTTTTATTCCGTTTTCACTCACTTTTCACCTGCCTGCATTCTCCACTACTGTGGCAAAGTGAGTGAATACACAGACAACTAACAAGTTTGATTCAAATCACATTACTAGAAATCAGTTTCAGTCTGACTGCTCAGATCGGATTTTGTTTAGCTTTTGCACCTTCTTACGTCAAATAAAATGTTGTTTGCAGAAAACAAGCGGAATGTCTTTGCAGCAACAAGGTTGTGTTGTTGCAAAGTGCAGGTCAAGCAGAAAATGACAATATTCTGCTGGTCTACACACCTCTTTAAATTTTGAGACCAGCAGAGATGGCAGCGTAAAGCCACGTATTCCAGCTTCCTACATTTTTGCTACTGCCTCAAAAAACAAATGATCTGTGGGATATTTTGAGCTGAAACTTTACAGTCACATTCTGGGAACACCAGAGACTTATATGTCATATTGTAAAAAGGGGCATAATAGGGCCCCTTTAAGTCATGTGATGCTCAAGTATGTTGTGACATATGTTGTGTATTTATTATTGAACCTAAGCAAAGACTTGCTTGATGGCATGTGTTGTGTGTCCACCTCATTAATACACAACACAAATTGGCAAAGAGGATTCATGTGTGAACATGGCTCAAATCTGTAGACTAGATGAGCATAAACCACAGCATCTGACGGGAGCTTGCAGCTCGCAGCATCAGATGGGTCGATCCCCTTGGCATGATTGCGGATTTGGTCTGTCTGATTGATAGTAAAGACCCACACAGCATCCAATGGGAACAGGGAAGCTCACAGCTCTACAAGTGTTAGGGAGATCTTGATGAAACGTTGGTGAATACACTATCATTTTGGAGGGTAAGGAAGATTTTGGTCAAACTTGACCATATCGCTGCTTCCAAATGGGGTTCCCACATTGCGACGTGAACGGAGGCACCCTGTAACTATAAAGAGAAATAGAAAAAGAGAGAGCACTCCTGCAGGAGTAGATGAAGAGGTCACTTCTGTGGTAATGACTAAAGTAAAGGTAGAAGAGTATAGAAACAGAATGCTCCTTTGGGAGCAGAAGAAGAGATCACTACCAGGTTATGAAGATTAAGTAAGTTACATTGATTTAAGAGAAAAGCCCTGAGTGGGGGATTTAAGCTCTTAAAATCTGGCGCCTGCAGTCATGAAAGTTTGCCTATGCTTGCTTGTCACCAATGCAAGATAACAAACAAAAAAATCAATGGGCAAATATTGTGACTCCAATTTTTAATCAAGCATATGACCTATGAGTGAGAATTGGACTCAGAGAGTAAAGTTCAGCAACACTCATTCAACCTGTCAGTCATCATTTGCCTGCTGAATGTTGTTAAGCGCATGATGTGTGTTTACTTTCCTCCAGCAGGTCTGTCTTTTGGATTCGCATCTGCGGGAGGGTTTTCATTTGCAGAATTGGCAGAGAGTTCTTCAGAGTTTGCATTTGGTAAAAAAGGTGAGTGCTGTCTCTACCTGTTCACCAGTGTTTCCCATTTTACCTGTCTGATTCATTAGACAGAAGCATTTAATTTGTTTGATTTTTTTTCATATTAAACAGTGCAATCCAGTTCAAAAGTCGTTCTACTGAGTCTTTGCTGAGAAATCGTTTAATTTTTTTAAACGATAACACAGTCAGTATGTCTTCATGTGAGATTTACATTCCATCACCTGAACCAAAGCACAAGAGAGAAAAGTTTTTTGGCTTTTCTTGAACTGCTGCGTTCATCAGTGTAAGCCTGGTGCCAGTATGTCTGCCCCCTCCCCTAGAGAGGAACTGTAAGCATGGTGCCAGTAATCAACAGGAACTATCTCTTGCATATTTAACAGCCAAGACGCAACTCACCGGGTGGTCTACACCCTGTACTGACGATCTCATCATCTTCCCCCCCTCTCCTCATGTCCTAGAATTCACTGAAAAACCCATGCACTGTAATATGTACAAAAAAGTAACCATACATGTTTGATATCATTTGAAATGTCTCAGTGCGCCTGGTAAAATGGTCTCATTCTCCCAATCATAATGAAAAGCTAAAAGAAGTTCTAAAGTATGAGAAGTCCTACAACTTAAAGGTGTGCTCTCCCCCCGATTCTTCTAGTCAAGATCACCTCCTGTATGTAAATAAGCATTCTCTGCCACAGGATATCAGGAGCCATTTGGTTGCAAATTCTAAAGTCTAATTATAATACCACCATTTGGTAGGTTTATTGAATTATCTGGGTTTATATGAAAGGGACACAAAGTTCTGGGCGTCAGTAAGCTGATTGCCCACACAGATCACTTGTGTGTAGTTTCATTTCCAGGTATGGTTAACTGATGATTCTATTCTTGTAACATTGGAGTTTTGAATTATTGCTTCGATTACCTGGTCAATAAATTGTAACGTTTGATTCTATTCTAACTGCCTCTAAAGATTGCTTTCTCCCTATTAGATTAGCGGATCCGTATATTTCCGCAAGCCTGCATCAGTTTTAGCGACGGCTAATATCCGCATCTTTTAAGTGTACTTGGATGCAGGGGCGGGTTAATTCCATTTAGGAATGACGCGCTCTGATCAGACTAAACTCGGGTACGCCCATACCTCTGATTTTTTATTTAATGTTATTTTAAACAAGGCTTTGACCAACCCAAAGCTATTACGAGTGTAGTACATTGATCTGCTAACATATCTGATAGTGGCCAAAAACCTTTACTGAAGTAAACGATTGAACTCAAGTTCTGAGGAGGCTCCAAGGGGGTTATTCGATGTCTCTGATTGTGTACGTGTGAATTTACGGCAAATCTTAGATACATAACCATAATTTACCTCTGACTGATGACCGGGCCTGACGAGATTGTGTCCGTGAGACCTGTGGAAAACAGGGCCTCTGAGCGATATAGTTTCCCTACATCTGAGCGGGTAAAGTATTAAAAGGAGCTGAAAAGAATAATCAATCATTCGTTCATGTTTTAATGATGCACAGATATCATTAAAACCTTTTCATTTATGGAGTCAGATGAAATAACGAGACAAAATATATAATAAGAAGTGTTCCATTTTAATGTTCTTGTTGTGTCGTGAAAAGGAAAGACTGTAATACGCAAAGCCCTTCACCCGCTGAACGACTGCCGTCATTGGGTCGATCGAGCCGGGCCTTACATCAGTATGAGGGCTGAAGTCAATATTTACACGAAATAATACATTCAATTTTGATTTATTTTTCATTCCTTCAGAACACTTGTGACACTTTATAAAACACTATTTATTCTGTGCTAGTAAGCCTATTTCTGTCATGACAACTCTTGGAGGGATCTGCATGGTAATGTACATGAGAGTGTTAATGTATTTGGTCTTGGCAGAATAGATCTGCTACACTGCTGCTGCGGCAAACCCTGCTGCCTGTGTCTTCACGTCTATATGGTTGTTTACACATACAGAGGGAGACGGGAAAGTTGAGCAGCTGGCAGCCAGGTTCAAGACTACAGAGCTGGCCGAGTCCTTCAGTCCAGTGCTCACCGGCTGCCAGAGCCGCCTGTTGCAGAATGACGCCGCTCAGATGTCTGCCGCCGAGGCGCTTTCTCAAGAGACCAACTCTGTGGTCTTCTTCGACATCGCCATAGATGGTGAGAATGCTGGGAGAATCATCATGGAGCTCCTTGCTCACATCTTGCCCAAAACAGCAGAGAACTTCCGGGCTCTGTGTACAGGAAAGAAGGGCTTCGGTTACCGCCGGTCCAGCTTCCACAGGATCATCCCGGACTTCATGTGTCAGGTGAGGACATACCGTCATTATGTAAACTCACCGATGATGTGTTCTATATGAAGACAGCATGAACATTCATTTACATCAATGCCTTGACCGGATCAGTTTGTTTAAATAAATTCTCAATGTCAAAACAATCATTATTTCAATTCTATAAATTCAACAAATAATGCACATCTGTCAGTAATGCCCAAGTTATTCTGCCGCACAGATGTCTTTTAACAGTTGTGTCCAAAACAACTGAGGAGCAAGGTTATTGTTATTATTATTATCAAAATTAAAACCATAAAAAAATATTTATGTTACTTGAAGTAAAAATTTTTTTTACTGAAAATATGAAAAAACGTTATTATGGGTTCCAGATAATTGCCATTTAAATTTAAGTTGAAGTACTTTGATTTGTCAAAGAGGGCATGGATGTGGTGAGGAGGCGAACCAAGATGAAGTGGGGGCCCTAGGCAAAATTAATAAATATTATTTTGTTTATATATCTTTGTTACCTAAATATATGTTTATACAACATACAAAAAGTAGTCAAAACACATAATATAACATAAATAGTTTATTTTTTATAAACAATGTGCTTATTCTTTAACAAAATTGTAATCATCTTCATGGCAGAAGATACAATACAACCTTGAAGATACTGAACAATCTTCATATTTACAGTAATAGATTGTCACCTTAAAAATGGTGCTACAGCAAATGCTATCACTATGTACTCCATATTCGAAGACCTTCATATGGACTGGGGTATCTTCTCTCTGAGGCAGTGATGATAGGGACTTAAGCAATACTCCTATATAAATATATGGTTAGTATCTTAATTTATTATTTATTATTAGTTTATCAACTAGCTACGTTAACTAATTTAATAGAAGAGTTGGATTATGCAAGTAAATCTATTGATATGGTAATTAACACTATATCTGACACTGAACTTATCATTTTCACTGTTAGGAGAAGGGACTGGGGAATCTGGTGGTGAGTGACAGGAACTTAAGTAATGCTTCTGCATGCAGAAATATATGATTATCATTTTAATTTAATTTAAAGTTTATTAACTATTAGTTCATTGTTTGTTGACAACTAATTATGTTAACTCAACTAATTTAATGTAGAAGAGATACATAAATAATGTCAACTAAGTAAATATAACAATATTTATTTAGATTGTTTCGTGAGCTCCCCACTGGCAGCAAGAAACAGTACTGAAACTTGCCAAGCGGTGATTTGTGCGTCTTTCCCGATACCACCTATTCTACTGCAGCCTACATTAATACCTGCTAATTGCTATATAATACATGCTGCTGCTAAGTGCAACCCTAGATAACCTGTTTTCCAGTAACCCTATAAATAATTGGACTAGTATTTCATATAGCAAATAATTAAATGAAAATAAGCTGGAATTAACAACAAACACATTTGATGGTCATATAATTATCATTAAGTCAATCTTATCTCCACTTAACTTACCGCGGTCATGTTTCCTCGTTTCCTCCTTTTCTTGCTTTTTTCCGCTTTTGGCTGCCAGATGGATAAGTCCTTTTCATGTTTAAAATAGCCTAGTAAATGCATGAGTAAGTGCTGTGCGAGTTTGAAAACCGCGGTCGACGCATCACGAGGAAAAAGAAAACACATCCAGCGTAACGCGAGAGGGAGCCCCCTAGGGGGGATGCCGATATATTGCTCCATGTTACGTGTATATTATTAATAATGACATTTCTATGAAGGTAATTTTATGCCTAAAAGATTTGCATGCGTATGGTAAGATTTGTGAAAGTGTACATAAGACTGCAAGCGCAAATAAAATTTGCAAGCGCAAGAGAAGCTTTGCAAAGGTGTAAATCGTGTTTTAAGTGCAAGAAAAAAAGATTTGCAGCATTTTGCTGTTACTCGTAAGTGTAATTCATGTATTGTGAAACTGCAACTTCATGCTGACACTAAATAAATATGATCTGCATTCGTATGACTTCCATTTTTCCGCGCTTACACTTTTGCCACGTTTTTCTCGCCAAAATACGGTCAAAAGCACTGCAAGCCTGTGAACAGTGATTTGCAAGCGAAAACAGCAGTTTAAAGAACTGCAAAACAGATTGACCGCGTAGAACCAATCTGTATGTGTAAAAAAACAGACTGTCACATGTCTAAATGACTTGTTGTGTATGTAGGGTAAAAAGTTCCCGAAATAATACGATTTGTACAGCTCCGTCTTTCTTTTTCCTGCGCTTGCAGTTTTGGCACGATTCTCGCACTAACTGAGATTTGCAAGCGCGAAGGGGAGGCGGGTCCACCTTCTTGTAGCCAATTAAATGAGGCTCTCGCTGACTCTCCATTTACTCTTATCTGATTGACTGCACAGTGATGGTTTGAGACACGCTGGCAAGTCCAGACATGACGTGTCACGACACCAGTCCAGACATGACAGATCACGCCATAGTGACGCCTCCAGATGCAATGACAGATCCCGTACTGATGCCTCCAGGCCCCCCGCCAGGTCAAGTCACGATGAAAGATCACGGCACAGTGATCTTACCAGCCCCCCTTATGAAAGGCCAAGGCATGGTGAGTTGTCTAAGACCACAAATTTCATCTAAGCACTTTGCAATTCAGTGAGTATTGTCGATGCACCCTTAATCGTTACAATATTAGATTTATTATTTATCTTCTAATGCGACCCAAATCTATTGAAAGTTGTCATTTGGTAATTTCTAAAACAGACTTTCTGTGGTGCAGATGCAGTGACCGAGAATGAAAGATGGACATTCCCATTGCCTTGGAATGGTAAGTATTGATCTATTGGCAGTGTGAGACGACAGGACACTGAGCAAGAGAGAGAGACTGACACTTATAATAGTACCACTGTCTCTCTTCAGTATGAATTGTGTGTGTGATGTTAGGGTGGTTTTCAATGACCGAACATTATTTTTTCTGGGTGTGGACCAGACTGCATGCGTTAATTGGCCTTTTTCTTGCTTAACCCTTGTGTACCCCTTGGTACAAATATATATTTATTTTTTTTGCATTTTCAATTAAAAATACTCTACAAGTTCACAACACAATGCATTGTGAGTTTATAGACCAGCTGTTCTTGACAAGGAGATTTGTTGTAGAGGGATAAAAGGAGGGGACGTAGTATAAAGGGTTTATGAGATAAGTAATGTTATTCCTACATGTATCATTTGCATTGATTTATAAAAGTAATTTATTTTTCTTTAGGCTCTTCACTAATGCCCTGATGGTGCAATTCAATATGAAAGGGAAGGGGAAAAAGGGCAAAAAATCTTTGGAGAAGACGCAGGTTTATAGAGCAATAAAAGGTAAGCCCATATTTCATGTTGACCAAGGAAAGATAATTAGCTCCTGCCAGTCTGTGAATAATGAATTGATTGGACAAAACATTTCCTTCCCAGTTGACATTTAAAATTCACTGCTAACGGTCTACCATGGCAATTTTAACATTTGGTAAGGTGGTTTTGTATTAATCCAATATTGGTAGTGGATGCATAGTAAACATATTTTGCTTACAAATATGGGGACTTGGAATATGACTGCAGATTGCCTTTGCATATTTCTATTCTAATCATTTGTCTGTATCTACTTGTGCAGATGCAGTCATGAAATTTGATGACACAGCCACAGAGGACTTCATAAGGATGACCGCTTCAGAGCATCTGAAGCATGCACCGCAAAGAGGTGGAGGACACGCAGCAGTCACTCAGGACTGATTATCCATTGTGGAGAATCTTTTGTACATTGTCTTTCCTGTTTTTATTATTGTTGCTTATGATTCAATATTACCACAAAGCGCATTCGGTTAAGCACTTTAATTTTTAGTGTTGTACATTTGTTGTTGTGGTAAAGACCCATGCAAGGTGGGCTGTGCAACTTATTTTTTTTACAGATTTTTTTTACCACCAGTCTTGATTTTAGAATTTTTTTAGGTTACGATGCTCAACATTGAAGTGATGTATGCAAGCCATTAAATTCATGTTCCTAGATTTTAATGGTAGTTGGCAGGAAATTTAACTAGTGTAAGCTTATTAGTGACGTTTGTGCCTATTAAAAACAATACAGAAGGAAATAAGTGAGTGGTGATTGAGTTGTGATTTATTTGTAAACCTCTGTTTATAACTGTAGTCCCATGTTTCCAGAAGGTGAAGGACCTGTTTCCTGTAGCAGTTAATTTTCCTATAGCTTCGTTTGGCTCAGCAGCAGGATTGAATTGGAAATGCATTACACCTTTGTATGCTTTTCCATTTATCATCTGCTGCTGAGAAAATCAAATGAAACTATAGGGAAATTAACTTGAACAGTATGCCACCTTCTGAAATGGGACTACAGTTATGTACAGAGCCTATAAGCAGTATAAAATTATGTCTAAAATGAGTTTAAGTTTGATGTAGAAAAGACGACCACATTTGGCCTACAATTAGCCCTTATACAGAGGTCCTGTGGACGTCAATACTGGACGTTCGGTAAACGTTGGAAAAAAGACGTCATCTGGCGTCACAGTCTACACCTTCAGGGGACCAAAATTGGACGTTCAAAAATGACATACAAAAGACGTCGTTTAGACGTGTCTTTGCGCAGTGGGTTGTTTCTGCAGCTTGCTCAGGTTGTTATTCTTTTAATAATTTGTTGTACAAAGAATGGGTTACGAACGATGACAAAGACTGTTCCATAATTCCTATTAAAAAAATAAAAGTTATAGAAATTAATATTATTTTGTTATTATTGTTAATTTACTGTTTTAAGAATAAAGAAGACGACTTTATTATTATTCATTTCCATGTTCATTTTCAAGCTGCATGCGTTCTTGATCAAGTCATTCAGGGCTCTACTCATTCTTCCCACTGGTCGCAACGTTCTCAAAAAAAAATTTGATACAACATTATGATAAAAGTTCATCAGCATGCATTGATTAATCTAGTCTATAGCTATATGGGAACGAAAGTGTTCAACATTCAACCCGTTCTTTTTCATCAGTATTATTTGTGTCACCTTCTCTGGTTTAAGAAGCAGTCTTTTACTTTAGTTTGAAAACCAAATCCTCCGTTGCGCTCAGTCCGCGTGCACCTTCGCGCTCGTGCTGATGCAGTGAGTGTAGGCTCTACCCACTAAGCGCTCCCCTGAAAGTGCATCTCTCCACGTGATCAGTGAAATCTGACTCCTGCTACAATGTGCTGTGGCTCTGCAGCGAGCAGGAGCAGCAGACCATGCACTTGCACAAGTGCGACCACGTCATTTTTTTTTACTGGGGGGGGTCATGCGATTAACCGCCAAACCGCGATATTTGTTGCTGCTTCACCATGGTAACGAAAAATACAATACCGTCACAGCCCTACTTATGTCCACAGAGCTGCAATGTGGTGTAAAAATTAACAGTTGTTCATATGTTTTGGACCTCATAACAAGGGGTCCCCTGCATCTAAGCAAAGGATGAGCAAGTGGGTGGTCGAGGCCATCTCCTATGGCTGTCCAGTCCCACTCGACCAGGAGTACAGAGGCCTCTAAAGCCCTTATATCAGGAGTGGCTCTCCAACAGGTTTGTGATGCGGCATGTTGGTCCTCAGCGTACACATTCATCAGATTTTATTCTTTGGACCTGGACTCTGCCCCAGGTTCCCAAGTGCTCTCTTCCTAGTGCTGCTCGTTAGATTTCACACAGGTCAGGCACTCGTTGCTATGGTGGTATTATATTAACATTCCCCAAAGCGTCAAATCGACACAACGGAGTTCCCTTGAAAGGGAACGTTCGGTTATGACTGTAACCTTGGTTCCCTGAAGAGGGAATGAACGTTGCGTCCCCGGCCATATCTCCTTCGTGCCTGTAGGCGACTTGCTCAGACTTCAAGCTAGTGACAGCTTCGTTTGGGCAGGCTTTGTAGCTTCCTGGTTCGTGACATCACCCGCTCTGACGTCCCAATTTTACCTTGGATTGATTTCACATGTGCTTCAAGACTTATCACCCAAAGCGTTCTCCAAAGGGTCACATCGACGCAATGTTCGTTCCCTCTTCAGGGAACCGAGGTTACAGTCGTAACCAAACCTTTTAATTACTTCAGAAACTATGCTATTGATAAATCACAGGACAGTGTTGACTGTAATTTTCTGGGCTCCTGACTGTTTCTATGTGCAAGCTGTCTGTTTGTGTGTCCATATGCTACAATAACTGTAGGTAGCACCTTAATGTAGAGCCACCTGTACATTAAACTGTTTAAAATGTGCATTAACAGGATCAATATTGAGTATCCAGATTTTAAAAACAGGGTATCTGCAGAATTTGTTTAATCAAATGTAAGGCTTTTTAAGGCCTTTTTTAAAGACTTGCACAGATAAAACATACAATATAATAGCATATTAAACAGTAAAATGACTGTACAATACATTTCAGATACAGGGTTTATAAAATACTCATTTTATAAAAAAACATTAAATACAAGTTTTGGGGTGGCAAAAGCAAATTTCTATGGTGGCCACTGCCACCATGTACCACCCTTGTGGCCATGACCCTGAACACATACACGATAATACGTAGTATTGTCTAAAATTAGCTTGTTTATAACATGTTTATTACAAACTCAACTCATCAGCGGAACTTGTTCTACTTAACAATTAAACAGTTTCCACTTCCGGCCCTGCGTTGTACAGTCGACGTTAGGGATGGCTCCGCTCAATTTGTGCTTTAATATACTTTTTTACGTATTTTTACTTTCTCTTTTTACTTGCATAACGTCTGCACTATTTATATACGACAGAAGAACACTTTTGGACATTGGACACCACTGCACTAACCTGCTTCAGGACACTTTATCCACGGATCCAGCGTGGCCATTGGAGATACTTCGGACCACCGAAGTTAACAAAGGCCGCCTCAATAATCCCAGGAGGCGAAGGAAACACCGCGGGAGACGCGCTGGAATACGCAACAGACTGAGGAAAAGGGCTCACAGTCCTCCTCTACCGAGTATTCTGCTCGCTAATGTCCAATCCTTGGAGAATAAGATGGACGATCTTAGAGCCAGGATTAGTTTCCAACGGGACATCAGAGACTGTAACATCCTCTGTTTGACCGAAACATGGCTCACGCTGTCGGTCCCGGACAACGCTGTAATGCCGTCTGATAACTTTTCTGTTTTACGGATGGACAGAACAGCCGAGGCTGGAAAAACCAAAGGTGGTGGAGTGTGTTTCATGATCAACAAGAAATGGTGTGACCCCAGGACTATCTCCATTCTGTCGCGTTCCTGCTCGGCTCATCTGGAACATCTCTCCATTATCTGCCGCCCATTCTACCTCCCCCGGGAGTTTACATCGATCATCATCACTGCCGTATATATACCACCACAAGCAGATACTAGCGTGGCTTTGTCCAAACTTCACGACGAGCTCAGCGGCTACAGAGAGCAGATCCGCTGCTGGCCGAGGAGCTAAACACTTTCTACGGCCGCTTTGAATGTAACGTTAATGGCGGGCGCGATTCTGCCGATCAACGTCAGAAAGCAGCAGACAGAGCAGCGATGATTTTGCTATCACATTTTCAGAGGATGACGTTCGGAGGGAACTAAAGAGAGTGAACGTAAGGAAAGCAGCAGGACCTGATGGGATTACTGGCCGCGTTCTGAGGTCCTTTGCTGATCAGCTTGCTGGTTTGTTTACTTCCATCTTTAATGAGTCCCTTGCTACCTCTGTTGTTCCCACCTCCTTTAAAAATCTGTCATAATCCCTGTGCCTAAGAACAGTAAACCCTCTTGCCTGAATGACTATCGTCCAGTTGCCCTCACATCGACAGTCATGAAGGTTTTTGAGAGACTTTTAAAGAAACACATTTGCTCCTCCATCCCTGCTACCTTAGACCCTCTTCAGTTTGCCTATCGGCCAAATAGGTCTACTGATGATGCCATCTCCCAGGTACTGCACTCCTCCCTCACTCACATCGACAGCAAAAATGGCAACTATGTCAGGCTGCTATTCATCGACTATAGCTCAGCTTTCAACACTATAGTCCCCACCAAGCTAGCTGTCAAACTATCAGACCTCGGCCTAAACACTTCACTCTGTGACTGGATTCAAGATTTACTCACCGCCAGACCACAAGTGGTGAAAGTCGGCCAGTTCACCTCCAACTCCATCACCCTGAATGTAGGAGCCCCACAGGGCTGTGTCCTGAGCCCCCTGCTATACTCTCTATACACCCACGACTGCGTGTCCTCACACAGCTCCACTTCCATTGTTAAATTTGCTGATACTGTGGTTCTGGGCCTCGTTTCCAACAATGATGAGGCCGCATACTTGGATGAGGTGGAGAGACTTACATCATGGTGCCAGGACAACTGTCTCTCTCTGAACGTGAGCAAAACCAAAGAGCTGATTGTAGACTTCAGGAAGAGACAGCAGCAGCCCTACACTCCTCTTATGATCAGCGGGACCCCTGTGGAGAGTGTGAGCAGCTTCAAGTACCTCGGTGTAAACATCTCCGAGGACCTGACATGGACTGCACACATCCAAACACAGGTGAAGAAAGCCAGGCAAAGGCTGTACCATCTGCGACAGCTGAGGAAATTCAGGGTCTCACCAGCTATCCTGAAAACTTTCTATTCAGGGGCCATAGAAAGTGTACTGACTCAGTGCATCTCAGTGTGGTATAATAATGCCACAAACCAGGACTGCAAAGCTCTACAGAGAGTCGTGCGCTTAGCTGAGCGCATCTCAGGGTCTACTCTCCCCTCTCTGCAGGACATCTACCTCAAACGCTGCAAAAGCAGAGCTGCTAAAATCATCAAGGACTCGAATCACCCCAGTAACCACCTTTTCATTTTACTGCCATCTGGCAGGCGCTACAGGAGCATGTTGGCTAAAACTGAAAGACTGAGGAGGAGTTTCTTCCCCCAGGCCATCAGGCTCCTAAACTCAGTCTCATAACATCATAACATCCACAGGACTCAACTTAATAAACTGTAACACATCCATTATTCCCCATCATCCACACTGCTGCTATGTGTACATTCCCGGTACAACCTATTTGCACATTCTCTTGCACTGCACACTTTATCTCATTGCACATCTTACTCCTTATTTTATTTCATTATTTGTTTCTTATTTCATTCTCACCATATTTATATATATACTCTCTCATGTTTTGTTTCATAGTTTTTATTGCTTTTATGTTATTTTTATTTTATTATTATTTTTTATTTTTTTGCACTTTCTATTGAGCGGACCTGTCCTGACTAACATTTCACTACTTATTATACCCTGTATGATTGTGTATGTGACAAATAATAAAGAACCTTGAACCTTGAGAACCTTGAACCCAATTACATTACTGATATCTGAAAATTTCAGTTCCCTTTAAAAATAGTCTCAACGGTAAAACAGTAAACAGAACAGTTTAAAACAGTTTACAGTTTAAAAACAGTAAACAGAAACTCCTGTTTACATTGAATACTGAAGCCTGATTTGTTAACATTTGTGTAGCTGCATGAACAAGTGGCATTTCAGCCTTCTAAAATGGGCAGAGCCGACTGCCTATATAAGTTGGCACCAAATGCCATTTCATCAAAATCTTGGTTGAGCAATGCACATTTCAAAATTGAAACCCGGTGCGGGTGTTTTTATATCACTGTATTTCTGAAGGAAACCGACAGTCTTCAGAAATTTTTGGATTACATTTTCATTTCATCTTGCATGTAATGTCTGATAAAAGTAGGGTTTGTGAGTGGAGCTCTGCTTTGAGTAAAGCGTTTAAACCTCGCTCTCTCCAACAGCGCCTCCTGCTGGCATAGAATTAATCTGCATATATATGCCGCCACAAATAGTGTAACTTTGTGGGACTATGGTATAAATGAATTCAACTGTATAACAGTTTCACTGCAATACATGCTATAATGTTAGAATTAAAGAACAATAAACATAATACATATTACCGTTGCACCTATCTGTACATAGTCAATGCAGTTATTTTTAAGAGATTTAGCAAAAGAAAAGAAAACAAGTCAAGTCAAGTCACCTTTATTTACATAGCGTTTTTAACAATACAAATTGTAACAAAGCAACTGCACAATATCAAAATAGGAAAATTGTGTCAAAAATTTAAAATGACAAGATTTAACACTCAGTTTTCAGCTGAAGGCATTTCATTATTGAATTTAGTGATGGCATCGTCCAGCTCAGTTCAGTTTAAATAATATCTGTGCAATGAAGTCGATGATATTACTGGTAATGAAGTGTCCCCAACTAAGCAAGCCAGAGGCGACAGCGGCAAGGAACCAAAACTCCATCGGTGACAGAACGGAGAAAAAACCTTGGGAGAAACCAGGCTCAGTCGGGGGGCCAGTTCTCCTCCGGCCAAACGAACCAGTAGTTTGTTCCAACTGCAGAAAAGTCAGATTGTAAGTGGTGCACTGGTTCCAGGGGTCTTTTCCCAATGACTGTCTAGGTGACGAGTTCCTCACTGGAGATCGGTCTCTGGGGCTCATCTATGTGTGCTAGACTCCGCTGACGTTCAGGACTGTAGGGGCTGTAGAGGTTGTCTCTAGGTGCTTATCCACCATTTATGTCAAAATTTGGTTAATTCAGTATAATCGCTGATGGTTGGCTTCCTCTGAGGTCCTCCGAGGGGTTGTCGTCATCTCTTCTCAGGTGTTCGGTCATCTCAGATCATTTAAGGGTTGGATCCAGACTGAAGCTTATGTAATTCCTAGTTACCACGGGATGTGGCAGAAACAGAGATACAATAAAGACAATTAGCGTAGCAGTTGTTCCATCCAGGAATAACCCTGGATGAAATTATCAGTTCAACCCAAGCTAAAGATAATAATTTGTGTTTGATCAGATATACTAGCAGTACAAGATTGTGAGATGCATTATATGAATGCTTGGCTAAAGAGACGTGTCTTTAATCTAGATTTAAATAGAGAGAGTGTGTCTGAACCCCGAACGTTATCAGGAAGGCTATTCCAGAGTTTGGGAGCCAAATATGAAAAAGTTCTACCTCCTTTAGTGGACTTTGCTATCCTAGGTACTACCAAGAGTCCAGAGTTTTGCGACCTTAGGGAGCCTCTAATCTAGAGGTCATGAATGCATGAACTAACTTTTCTGCATCAGAAACACTTAACATGTTCCGTAGCTTGGCAATGTTTCTAAGATGGAAGAATGCTGTTTTTGTAACATGGGAAATATGATTTTCATGAGTACCACATTGAGATGTCTTGGGCTTAAAATTACTTTTATGTTTAAACTGACAAGACAAAATACTTTCTTGAGGAAGCAGCGCTGGCCTGATCGTTAATATAGTTTTGGGGGGCTGAAACCCAGCTAAAAATGGTTTAGAACCGCCCCTGCTGGTATAGCGTGCGTGATTATACTGAAACATAAAAAATATAACCAGTTTACCTGATTCAATGTGATGTCTGTGTCTGAAATAACAACATGCCAATCCGTAGTTGGATTTCTGACATGGCTAACCGTAAATCATCTTACACTTTCAAAAAGCGTGACTGATACTCCAGCCAACTCTAACTGTCGACTAACAGCGGGAGTCAGATTGCCCCCTAGCGGATGGATAAAGGTTTGCTAGCTCTTATTCATAAATTCTCAAGGGAATGTCTTTGAATTAATTGATTCTCGCGCCCCCCTTGACACGTGCTGGCGCCTCCCTGGGGGGGCGCGCCCCCCAGTTTGAAAACCCCTGGCTTAGATAGTTTAGAAGTTTCATCTGGTCTTGTTGAGATATATAGTTGAGTGTCATCAGCATAACAATGGAAACTAATCCCATATTTTCTAATAATATTACCAAGGGGCAACATGTATAATGAAAATAGCAGAGGACCTAGGACAGATCCTTGTGGTACTCCATATTTTACTGTTGATAATTGAGATGCCTCCCCGTTTAAAAAAACAAAGTGGTAGCGATCGGACAGGTAGGATCTAAACTAGAGCTCGACCGATATTTTAGCTTTTTACCATAATCTTTTATGTAAAAAAAAAAAAAATCGGTTTTGAATTGTATAAATTTTTTTGTTACATACATTATTATACAGAGTATAACCAGCAGTGAAATTTTGTTCTCTGCATTTGACCCATCCAAGTGCGCACACACTTAGAGCAGTGGGCACTGTTCACTCAGGAGAAGCTCCAGCACGACCACCGCATGTAACTTTTAATAAGATTAACTTGTTTGAAACGTGCTTAATTATATTACCATTCACTATAGAACCATTATTTCGCCAATAAACCGCTAAATAAATACATCTCTATCGAAATGAATTATTTATTTTCTCCACAAGCGATCGCAGTTTGAGTATAGTTCTGTGTAAATGCATAGATAAACCGCGCTGTCAGCAGTTTTCATAATCTAGAATGACAAAAACATTTTAATAATTCTGATAAAACGTGCCAGTTAAGAAATGCAATAAAATACGATGTTTTGTTTGTTATAGCTTATTTCAATATTCCAGAGAATATTATTCAGTGAATTATTCTTCACTCGTTAGTCTATTAAACAGCGTTTAAACCTAAAACTGTAGTTTAAATAAGTTGATATGACTCCTGTCCTTTATTTTCTCCATTTGAATACATTAGACATTATTTTGCTTACTGTTAATATCAGTGTTGCTGATGATGCTTTTTATAAATAAAATGTTTTTATTGTTGTAATTTGAAGATTAAACTTTACATGAAAGAATGTTAATTTTCAACAGTTTTTTGTTGTTGTTAAGATGACTGAAAGGAGGAAAACCCAAAGTGAAGAATGGACTTACTTCCCTCTGTTATTTATTTACTTTATAACAGTAAATAAATATCGGTTCTGAATATCGGTTACCGAGTACATAAACATGCAAATAATCGGTATCGGTTATAAAAAAATCTATATCGGTTGATCACTAATCTAAACCATCTTAAAGCCTGCCCTTGAATACCTGTATAGTTTTGTAATCAATCTATGAGTATTTCATGATCTATAGTGTCGAACGCAGCACTAAGATCAAGTAAAACTAGCAATGAGATGCAGCCTTAGTCTGATGCAAGAAGCAAGTCATTTGTAATTTTAACAAGTGCAGTTTCTGTACTATGGCAGGGCCTAAAATCTGACACTACTTTTTCTAATATTTTTGACATAAACGGAAGATTTGAAATGGGTCTGTAATTTGCCAGTTCACAAGGATCTAGTTTTGGTTTCTTAATAAGAGGCTTAATAACCGCCAGCTTAAATGGTTTTGGGACGTGACCTAAAGATAACTAGGAGGAGTTAATAATATTGAGAAGCGGTTCTTCTGCTACAAGTAGTAGTAGTAGCCCTTTATTGTCACTTAGTCACAAGTACCAGTGAAATAGGCCATCCACCTGCCCATACATAACATACATACAAGGGGGTAGACAGGACAGGAAGACAGGGAATTGAAGAAAATTACAGCATTACATGAGGAAAGGGAGGAGAAAATTGTTTTTTAACCCCCAGACTATGCTCCATTGAGGAGTACAGTGTGAGAACAGAAAAAAAACACCTCAGCACAAAAGCACATATACCATAAACACAACTTTGCAACATGGGGAAACATATCCAGCTCTGGCAAGCAGCCATCCGGTCCGGCGCCATTTGTTGCGGCGCTGGTTGCAGACCCGCTTGACCAAGCCTGGCAGAACAAAGCCGGAGGCACTTGGTCGGGGGAGGGGAATAATGTCTGTAATCGGGGAGGGAACAAGAGAAGTCCCACTGCAGCGCTCTTCCCAGGGTTGTTATCCAGCATGGCCTTGGCCGAGCCCGGTGCCGGTACGGGGGAGCCAAAAAAAGATAAGATTGAATTGTTGTGTCTTTGGGGCGAACAGCTGCATATTTTCACAGCTATTCTCTCTGTCCATTTTGTCCATTCTGGTCTCCGAAAGCATCAATTTTCACTTGCAAAGCCGTGAGCTTCATCGTGATAGAATCCATATTCCGGTTAATAGTCTCAGTCTCAATGCTGACCGCTCTTCCCACAGCCTCAATCAAAACGGGCAGCCTTGTGAGACTTTGGACAGCTGTTCCCGTCTTCTGAATTTTTCGATAACCCAGGGCAAAGCCTAATCCAATCAGCAAAATACCTGTTATCATGGTACCGAATAGGTAGATATCTTCAATGTCCTCCACGGAAAGAGCCACCAGACATACGATTTGCCACCTCTCCCACGCATCCCTCGTATAGCCGGCTGCGAACGTCCCGTCCGGACAAACAGGTTCCCCAGAACCCAGACTTCTTGTTGAGAAGAGAGTGTCAATTGCACTAAGAGACCAGTTGATCAAATCCATAATTTTCTAGTTTGGAGAGCCGTGCAGAGAGAGTCTCTCAATAGATGAGACGAGACAAAAGAAGCAAGCAGAAAAAAAAAAAGGGAGGACGGGGAGTGAAGAATGCGACTGCCTCCATTGAGAGCCAAACGACAAGTAACAACTCTTTCAATAATTTAGTGGGTACAGGATATAATAAACATGTTGTTGGTTTAGATGCAGTTATAAGTTTATTTAGCTCATCCTGTCCTATAGTTGTAAAGCAATTAAGTTTTTCTTTGGGTGCGATGAATGAAGCTGAAGTACTAGATGCTGTAGAATCTACATTTGTTATTGTATTTCTGATTTTATCTATTTTATGAGTGAAGAAATTCATAAAGTCATTACTATTAAACTGTGAGGGAATATTTAGATCGGGTGACATCTGTTTATTTGTTAATCTAGCCACTGTGCTAAATAAAAACCTTGGATTGTTTTGGTGATTATCTATGAGTTTGCGGATATACTCGGTCCTTGTAGTTTTTAGAGCCTGTCTATAGCTGGACATACTGTTTTTCCACGCAATTCTAAAGACTTCCAAGTTAGTTTTTCTCCATTTGTGCTCAAGATTACGAGTTTCTTTCTTGAGAGAATTGGTATAACTGTTGTACCATGGCACAGCATGTTTTTCTTTAACCTTTTTAATTTGATGGGGACAACCGTTTCTAACGTATTAGAGAAGATAGTTCCCATGTTGCTAGTAATTGTGTCTAGATCATCTGTAGTTATGGGTACACAGAGCAGTTGAGATAAATCAGGCAGTTTATTGGTGAATCTGTCTTTAGTGGCTGGAACAATAGTTCTGCCTGGACGATAACGAGGAGCCTTATAGTTATTATCAGTAATATGCAGCATGCACGATACAAGGAAATGGTCAGTAACATCATCACTTTGAGGCACGATATCTATATCAGTAAGATCAATTCCATGCGATATAATTAAATCTAGCGTGTGATTAAAACGATGCGTGGACCCGGTGACATTTTGCTTGACACCAAAAGAGTTTAACAGGTCAGTAAACGCAAGTCCTAACGCATCATTTAAGCATCAAAAAACGCATTAAAAAAAACAACAACAATAACATTACCACTTTAATATGTCTTGTAATATCCATGCAAAGGTTCTGGAAATCCTTTTGTTCAATATTCTCAGGGTCTGAATTTATGGCAATATTGACGAACTTGCTGTTTTGGAAGGGACGGGGCAGTAACGCTGTCTAAGCTGTTTGCCAATCACAACGCACTGGGACAGCTAACCAATCACAACACATTTTATTTTTCTGAAGGCGGGCCTTCATCAAACCCGGAACTAATCGTGCCGTTTGTGTCAGGCTGGGGAGAAAGGTCTTGTAATAATGTACATTATGTGAAAAATAATGCGATTTTCAAACAACCAAGCATGAGAGCATGTTCGAGTACACCCCCAAAACAAAATCAAGACTTTGTAAAAGAGCAAAATAGGACCCCTTTAATACTGCAGAAATTACATTTCTGTAAGTGGAAGGAAACCTAAACAAAGGCAGAGAAAATAACTAGACATTGCAAAGATGAGGGAGAATACAGTTGTACAAAAAATATATATGGGAGTATAAGAATCAACAGGAGAGGACAAAACAAATGTCCCATCTGTCCTATTAATAGTATTTTCAGTAATTACAGCTGCAGTGTTCATTTGTTCAGGATTGTATTTGGATGCCTTGTTCATAAATGTTAATAGAGGGGAAGGAACTGGTTTATACAGAGCTCGTTTATATCCTAATATTCAGAAGGGCGTTCTGTTCGGCTTAAACGCTTCTGGCCCATGGCTAATTATCATAAAGGCCTGAATGTGGAAAAATAGACGTCATTCAATTCTGACTGCTGGCAACTGCGTTAGCATGCATGCTTTTTGTTTGTTTGAAGAATGAGGAATGAGTGAATGAATATTTTTCCAAATAAGCCACAGTGGCCACTAATTACCGTCAAATCTATTTTCTCTCTCGTTTGGCAGCAAACCCAGTGCCTCCAGCAAAAGAAAATACTTCATCACTTAATAACCCACTCTAAGAAATATTAACATTTACATTTATGCATTTAGCAGACGCTTTTATCCAAAGCGACTTACAATTGCATTCAGGTTATACATTTTCATTAGTACATGTGTTCCCTGGGAATCGAACCCACAACCTTTTGCGCAGCTGATGCAAAGCTCTACCACTAAACCACACAGGAACACAAAACACAGGAATTTATTCAGAGAAAGCTGTAATTATGCTTTTCATCTCTACATAATTTTGTCTAAAATAGCCATACAATGAGGTCATAATGGAATCAAATTGTTAATGAAGATAATGTTACAGATTATGCTTGGCATGAAATCTTATACATTTGTATCACTTGTCTCTTAAGATATGAATGAAAATTTGACTTTGAATATAAATAGTTTTCTATATTTCAGTCCAGAAGCATAACTTGCTGAATATTTTCACACTGAAGGATGTTGTAGAATTGTCCTTGTTCAAAATGAATTGCTCTGATGAGGTTTTAAAGCCAGAAAGACCTTTCTTAACAAATTAACAAAAGGCTGAGTAATGTTCGAACACCACTCCAGAGTCTCGTCTCAAACACACATACACACAGCGTTTCATATATGCACCGTTATATATTTTGGACAATAATCTTTTACCATATATGAGTTTTTGAAGGATGATCAATTTCTGTCATGTATGTATTTCTAGGTCCAGATTCTCTCCATATATGAGTGTTTTTTCACTGCAGTCCTTAACACACAGGTACTACACACAGTCAGATTAATATCAGTATCTAATAGTAGAATAGATTTATCATATGAATAGGCATAATTCAATCAATTATTTTGATTCAAGATTTATGAAAATATTCTACAGGAGCTTCCACAGTTTTATGTTAAACCGAATCATCTCTTGCATATTTACATATTCTCATATTTACAAAAATACACTCTCTTCCACCTTTAAATGTACACTACACAACACCAGTGCTGTAGTGCAGTAAATGAGTGAGATGGTAAAAGATGGGTAAAAAGGCTAGAGCACCCTCAGTAAATTCAGAAGCACCCTCTGGGACAGAACAAAGACTTTCAGATCCCATTTTAAGTGGATTTCAGGTCTCAAACAATCTACAAGACAGAATAAACTGCTGTTAAAGAGCAGACGTACAGTATACACATGACTGGATTACTGAAAACAATGAGCTGCAAGTCCATTCTCATGTGGTGCTTAAGTTTTTCTTATAGGAGGCCAATGGCACCTTATTTGACATTTCTGCAAGACTTACTTTAGTCTTGCATCTGTGGAAGCTGAGGAGGAAACCACTAACGAAGTAGTGATGAAAAGAAAGAGAACTGCAATGGGAAGAAAGATGATTGATGGCCAGAGAAGAAAGCAGAGGTCAAACAGAGAATAAAAGCATGGTAAAAGATCATTTTACCATCACTTCACGAAGGCGAAGATGGCGCCGAGGATGGCAGCCGTGTTGCGAGCTCCGGGAAAACTTTGCAGTTTTTCGTATGTTTTATTTGTTTTTTTGTTGTTTTACGTGTTAGATGTTGTTAGTATAACTGTCTACGATAGAGACACGCTTTTGAACATTGGTTCCTCCGTCGCGCAACGCAAACCGGACTTTGAGTTTTTGAATGCCGGTGGACTGTTCACAGACACGGCATCTGAGCCCTTTGTGTGGGTTGCGAAATCGACACGCCGCCGCCGACGCCGGAAAAGAGCTGGCGTTCTCGTCAGACTGAGACGCCGTGCTTTCCGACCTCCTCTTCCAACCATTTTACTGGCCAACGTTCAGTCACTGGATAACAAACTCTGCGAACTGCGGGCGCGCATCTCATACCAACGAGAAACAAGGGACTGCTGTGTTATTTGCCTCACAGAAACCTGGATGTCTGCTATTGTTCCAGGCTTCTCCGTGCACCGCTCGGATAGAACAAAGGAGCTCACAGGGAAAAGCAGAGGCGGAGGAGTTTGTTTCTATATTAACAACTTGTGGTGTGATGAAAGGAACATACACTCTATTAAATCCTTCTGCTCCCCTGATCTGGAATTTCATACGCTTCTGTGTCGACCGTTCTGGCTACCGAGGGAATTTACAGCGATCATAATCACGGCTGTTTATATCCCCCCCCAAGCCAACACAGACCAGGCACTCAAGGAACTGTACAGGAATATAAGTGAGCAGGAAACCGCGCACCCAGATGCAGCTTTTATTATCACTGGGGACTTTAATAAAGCCAACTTCAGAACATTAGCTCCAAAATACTTTCAACACGCCACCATCAACACGCTGCGGAGATCGTACACTCGACCATTGTTACTCCCCTTCCGGACGATACAAGTCCCTCCCGCCCACCTTTCGCAAATCGGATCACTCTTCCGTTCTGCTCCTGCCTGCTTATAGGCAGAAACTGAAACGTGAAGCACCCGCCTCAGGACAGTCCATTGCTGGTCGGACCAGTCGGACGCTATACTACAGGACTGTTTTGATCACGTGGACTGGGACATGTTCGGGCAGCGTCTGATGGCGACATAGGCGTATTCAGATGCGGTCACGTGTTTCATCAGGAAGTGTATAGATGATGTAGTTCCGACCAAAACAATCCGTATCTACCCCAACCAAAAACCGTGGATTAACAGCGATGTTCGATCAGCCTTGTCAGCGCGGACATCTGCCTTTAAATCCGGAAACACTGATGATCGGAAACAAGCCAGTTACGATCTCAGGAGATCCATCAAAGCAGCCAAATGAACATATAAAAACAAAGTTGAAGAACACTTCAACAACAATAACCCAAGAAGCATGTGGCAGGGCATCAACAACATCACAGGCTTTAAAGGGATTAAACCAGCTACTGTGAACATTGCCGCCTCTCTACCGGACGAGCTCAACACCTTTTATGCTCGGTTCGAGGCTGATAACACCGTCCACACAGAGAGCGCTCACACGGCTGCTGCAGAAGAGGTCAGTCCACTCATGCTTTCTGTCGCGGATGTAACCCGATCCTTCAAACGGGTGAACATCCGTAAAGCCGTGGGCCCTGATGGCATACCAGGCCGTGTGCTCAAAGCATGCGCTTTCCAGCTAGCTTTATCTTCAGCAAGTGTTTTGAGAAGCTCGTCAGAGAACACATCTGCTCTGTGCTGCCTGCTTCACTGGACCCACTACAATTTGCATACCGCAGTAACCGTTCCACAGACAATGCTATTGCCTTCACTCTGCACACTGCTCTCTCCCACCTGGAAAATAAGAACACCTATGTGAGGATGCTGTTCGTGGATTATAGTTCGGCATTTAACACCATAGTGCCTGCCACACTGGTTGCGAAGCTCCAGACTCTAGGACTGAACAGATCTCTGTGCAGCTGGATCCTGGACTTCCTGACAGGCAGAAGTCAGGTGGTCAGAATGGGCAACAACACATCATCTCCCCTGATCCTCAACACTGGTGCACCGCAGGGCTGCGTCCTCAGCCCACTCCTGTACTCCTGTACACACACGACTGTACAGCTACACACAGCTCGAATGTCATCGTCAAATTTGCTGATGACACAACGGTGATAGGCCTGATCACCGACAACGATGAGACGGCCTACAGAGAGGAGGTGAGTACCCTGACTAAATGGTGTCAGGAGAACCACCTCTCACTCAACATCGACAAGACCAAGGAGCTGGTGGTGGATTACAGGAGACAGAGCAGAGAACACACACCCATCACCATCGACAAGACACCTGTGGAGCGGGTGACCAGCTTTAAGTTCCTCGGCGTTCACATCACAGAGGATCTCACATGGTCTGCTCACACAGATGCAGTGCTGAAGAAGGCACATCAGCGTCTCTTCTTCCTGAGACGGCTGAGGAAGTTTGGAACGAGCCCCAGAATCCTCAGGTCCTTCTACACCTGCACTGTGGAGAGCATCCTGACCGGCTGTATCACCGCCTGGTTTGGAAACAGCACCGCTGGCAACCGCAGGGCTCTGCAAAGGGTCGTGCGAACTGCCCGCCACATTGTTGGAGGTGAGCTTCCCTCCCTCCAGGATATCTACACCAGGCGGTGTACAAGGAAAGCCCGGAGGATTATCAAAGACTCCAGCCACCCGTCCCACAGACTGCTCTCTCTGTTGCCCTCAGGGAGACGTTTCCGCAGCATCCGATCCCGCACTAGCCGACTGAGGGACAGCTTTTTCCCTCAGGCTATCAGGCTAATGAACAGTCAGAAATAACTCACCTACACCACACTCCCACTCACACAACATGCCATGCACTGCACTTTAACACAGTTCAAATGGACTACACGCACACACTGCACTAACACAACCTATCTGCTATCACTGGACACCATACAATGCACATCCACGACACTGCATATGAATAATCTGTTGCACCTTTGCACATCTATCTGCTGCTCAACCAATCTGCTCTTAATTTATAATCTGTTGCACCTTCACATTATTACTATGTATAGACTACATTATGTATAGATACTGTACATAATGTAGATGTGCCCATACAGTGTATAATGTGTCGCTGATAATTGAGTGTCTTTATAGTACACTATGTGTACTGAGTATATGTATGTGTATTTTGCACATTGTCTTCTGTACAGTCTGTAAATATGTACTGTCCATATGTAAATTGTTGTTGTTTTTTTTGCACTGTCTGGAGCACTGTAAATGCTCCAGTGCAGTTTTTTTTGCACTGTCTGTCCATATGTAAATTGTTTTTTTGTTTTTTTTTGCGCTGTCTGGAGCACGCTCATAAGAATTTCACTCACCAAGGCACTTGTGCTGTGGTGATGTGACAATAAAAGTGATTTGATTTGATTTTAAAATAGTGGTAGCAAGAGGTAATTAAGTTAACTAGCATGTTAGTTGCAATCCAAATGCTACAACATTGGTATTGTCAATGAAGCATCTTAAAACCGAAAGAAAGAGCATGGACTTTGCTTTATTGAACAAGAAGGGGAAAAAAGTGCAGTGCAATGCAATTACATTAAAAGATTAAATAAAGCATTTTTAATGCACATTCACACCCAAGAAGTGAAAAAGAGAAAACTATGAAATTCTGAATTTTTCTCAACCTAGAGACACGCACGCACACTGATTATTGATTGCATTGAAAATTAAGTGTTAGCATGAATGCACAATCAAACTGCATGCAAATAAATGAGACACACGTCAGCTAAAGCCACACAGATCACTGATGGACAAATGCATTTTGCAGAAGAAAACATATTAAACAGCCATTGCAGGAAACTTCTAAGCGTTGCTTTAGACATGAATAAACATACACACTGAAGACATTCATGTTCACCTCTGAAAACAGCATCACTGGAGCACGCTGCGTGTGATTGTGTAAAATAAATGAGCTAATTTGAGAAACTAATTCAGTTCAGTTCAAACCCGTTAGGAAAAGACACTGTTAATGTTAATGTTAATTTCAAATGTCAACCAATTAAATGAGTGGAAGCGTGAGGAAATAGCAATTAAACACTAAACCTGTCGTCTGTGCACTTTAATAATTAGTGTTCATTTTCTGGCATTAGAGTTGGTTAGGGTGAATGAACGCAGAGTCATCAGCGAGATAAAAGTCCTCCTACCACAGTTTCGTTGGCGGTTATGAAACTCTTCATGTGTTTGGCAACCAGAAGTTTCATTTTTAAATCTGAAATCAAATTCCAGTGGCGGGAAGCATCGCTCATCAACACGTCATCCTGTCTTGAGTTCAGAAGCGTGGAAGCAGGAGAAAAGATGATCAAGAGAGGCCAGCGACTACAGCAGAGTACACCAGAGACAAACACATCTACTCTACCTGCTTTTTACCCATTTCCTTCATTTATTTCATTAGAAATATGATTTGAAATCCATGGTCATAGCTGATTCTGTTACTGTCAGTCAAATATTGTTTATATTGTCATCATTTATTCTCGTTCATATTGTTTCAAATCCATGACTTTGGTTCATCTTTGGAACACAAATTAAGATATTTTTTCTGTCCTTCCATTGAAAAAGACCACAAAGTCACGCAAAACTTTGATGCTTAAAGATATTGTAAAAGTAATATGAATCGAATCCAACTCTTCTGAAGAGACATGTCTGCTTTATATGATGAACAGATTTAATTTAGGCTTATATGGACATATATACTTTGAGTAACACACATAGACAATGTAAACAAACGCTCAAACTTGGTACTGCTAAAGCACAAAGCTAAATGAAAAGAACACAAACATAAACAACCTTTTTTCTCATGTCAGGGACATGATAAAGATAGTATGTTTTTAAGAAAGGCAGTGTGCAAAATAAATCTGCATGGATGAAGTCTAGCGTGAGTGTCCTGTGAAAAGAGTTTGTTCCGTCCAGGATTTTTCAGACTGATTCAAACACAGTTTAAGGGTGAATCCCAATTCTCTGGCTTACCCCTTCCCCTTAGTTTTGCGCGTTCACGTGAGAGTAAGGGCTGTCCCAATTCTGGTTTTGATCGAGGGGTAGTGCTAACGGGAAGGGGTAGATACCCCTTAAAACCAAGCATTTTCACGAGCTTACTTGAAACCAAGGGGTATCCAGAACACACTGCGGCCAGATCATCACGAGTCCCATAAATGGAAGTATTTTCGGCTTAAATAATTGATTTAGATATTACGACTGTCTTGTTTTGTGTTCTACACAGTCCTGTACATATATATATGTGCAACCATGTTCTTAATTGAACCATTTTTAAAAATTGCTAGTTTTCTACGCTAATGTTACACTGCTGATTTGCACAACAGTCCCGCGTTTCTCTGAATAGAGAAAACATCACTAAAACCCACGCAATCAACACACACACTTTTAGACGGAGAGTTTGTGATCAACACTTGTCGCCTCTGGTGATGTAGCAGCCAGCTAGCGACAATGTATGATGACGTAACAGTAACCAAGTGGCGTCTCATTTCATAGGGGTATGTTTTCACCCCTAGCGCTTACAACTCAGTTTTGAGGGACGAGGGCTGGGGTAAGACGAAGGGGTAGGGGTAAGACAGATTGTTCATGAATCTGATGACACTGGTTGCTCTGTCTTTCCGATTCTCTAAAAAGAACTGGACTCCAGAAAGATGTGTTTCTTTGCCATTGTTCTGCAGTAAAGCTCTTTTTATGTCGTCACACTGCTTTGTGTTTTAATGTGAACAGTCACATGTTCATTCGTTGTGAGAGATTAGTTTTAATGAAAAACTGTTGGGGCTGCAGATTAACTAGAATATATATTTGTAGTCAAATTATTTAACCCTGCAAAGCCTGATATGGGAAATAATATCAGAATGAGCTTTATTGCCAGTATGTTTACACATACGAGGAATTTGTTTTCGTGACAGAAGCTTCCACAGTGCAACAGAATGACAGTGACAGAACAAAAACACAGATAATAAAAAATAAAAAGAAGAATTAAATAGAACAAGTAAATAAGGAATAACAATATACAAATTGACAATTGTATGTGCAGGTATATCACATTGGACAGTTTTGTATGTACAGGTATATTATGTACAATTGAAATGTAGACTAGGAATGCGTATTAGATAAATAAGTGTATAAATATTGTTGTGTGTACCATAATTATTGTCAAGTGTTCATGAGATGGGTTGCCTGAGGGAAGAAACTGTTCCTGTGTCTGGTCGTTCTGGTGCTCAGAGCTCTGTAGCGTCGACCAGACGGTAACAGTTCAAAGAGGGAGAGTGCTGGATGTGAGGGTCCAGAGTGATTTTGTCAGCCCTTTTGCTCACTCTGGATGAGTACAGTTCTTGGGGTGTACCAATGATTTGCTTTGCAGTCCGGACTACCCTCCATAGTCTTCTAAGGTCAGATTTGGTAGCTGAGCTGAACCAGACAGTTATTGACGTGCAGAGGACTGATTCAATGATGGTGGAGTAGGACTGGTTCAGCAGGTCCTGTGGCAGGTTGAACTTCCTCTGCTGGGCCTTTTTCACAATGGACTCTATGTGATTGTCCCACTTCAGGTTCAGAGAGATGGAGGTTCCCAGGAACCTGAATGACTCCAATGCAGTCACAGTGCTGTTCATGATGGTGAGTGGGGGAAGTGCAGGGGGGTTTCTCCTGAAGTCCACAATCATCTCCACAGTTTTGAGCGTGTTAAGCTCTAGGTTTTTAAGAGACCAGACAGCCAGCTCCTTAACCTGAATGAGGCTGATCAGTGTGGTGCCGTTTGCAAACTTCAGGAGCTTGACAGAGGGGTCTTTAGATGTGCAGTCGTTGGTGTAGAGAGAGAACAAAGCCCCGAGGAGCTCCAGTGCTGATCGTAAGGGTGTTAGATGAGTATTTTCCCAGCCTCACTGGCTTCTGTCTGTCTGTCATGAAGCTGGAGATCTACTGACAGATGGAGGTGGGCATGGAGAGCTGAGTTAGTTTGGGCAGGAGGAGATTTGGGATGATGTTAAAGGCCAAGCTGAAGTTCACAAACAGGATCCTCACATAAGTCCCTGGTCTGTCTAGATGTTGCAGTCCCATGTTGACTGCATCGTCCACAGACCTGTTTGCTCTGTAGGCAAACTGAAAAAGATCCAGCAAGTCAGGGTGCTGTTGTTCTGTGTCTGTGATCAGATCAGAGAGTTTCTGTAAAGCTGAGCTCACGTGCGCTTGCGGAGGAATGTAGACACTCATGAGAATGAACGAGCAAAACTCCCGCAGCGAGTAGAAAGGTTTGCAGTTGATGAAGAGCGTTTCTAGATTAGAACAGCAAATCTTCTGTAACATTGTTACATCTGTACACCACCTTTCATTGATGTAAAAGCATGTCCCGCCGCCATGTGATTTCCCCGTTGATCGGGTGGTGTGTATTTCCAAATATCCAGCAATTCGTCTCTGGTGAAACTGATTGCAGGGATATAACTAAAGACAGGACAAACTAACAAAAACATAAAAACAACTGCGGAGGACGCCATGAAGGCTGCCATCTGCGGCGCCATCTTGACCAATCTGCATATCATATTTGATCAATCAGGATTTTATGGCTCATATAATGTGATAAAGTGAGAATATGTAAGACAAATACAACTCAATTTTATTTATTGACTCAAACTGAGCAAAAATATGCAATTTAGTGCAGATGCTGATATTTATATAATGAAATTCTGCTGCTTGTAATGTAAATCAATGAGATCTTTATAACAGTAGAGCAGATACTGATATAAAATGATCTAAATATCACTCTATATCTCCAATAATATGTCTTAGTAAGATGACATTGAAACGATCCCGACATATAATGCAATGCAATCCAATGCTGATTGGAAGATGAAGAAATAAACGCTCCACTGAAAAACTTCAAGGGCTTCATTTATAAAGTATTGTGCAGAAACCATCCTAAAATTGATCTTACGATCATCTCTCAAATATGTGTACGCGTGATTTCATAGATTCAGAAAACACGTGAATGCTTCTCTTTCAGATGTGAAATTATCGTTAACTTTGGCGCAAATGAATGGTTTCAGCTCTTTGCTTGTAAGCGACTACTAATTAATGTTAATAACATGTAAAATCATCATAATCTAGAACAGCGAGCTGCAAGAACAGCTTACGTTTCCAAAAACCTGCAATTCTCTGACTGTCACGAATCCGGTTCGTGGTCTTCCGTCCAATCGCCATCAGAAGTCGCTCTTCCATCAAATCGAATCTCACACAGACTGTTGCATATTACCCTAGAGTGCATTTTCCCATCATTCATTGCACTAAGTACACACAGCTGTCTCAATCACACACTCATACCTGAGAACTATCACACAATCACACACCCTACATAAAGCATGGACTTCCTTTCACAGATTGCCGAGTATTGTATAGCGTATATCACTCTCCTGGCGATAGCTACTCTACAGTCCTCACTTAGTTGCCATAGTCTTGCCTTGTGTGTTTTCTAGTGTTTCTAGAACACTAATCCCGTGTTTCCTGGATTAACCCTTTGCCTTGCCATTCGGACTCTGTTTGCACCTCTCTTGGACTACTGCTTGTGTACCTGGATTATCTCTTTGCCTTGCTCTGTTGGATACTGTTCTCCAATCGAAGACCCACGCTTGTCCTAGGAATACTCTCTGTCTTGCCTCATTCATGTCTGTTTGCGGTTAATTGAACCATACCTGTTTGTGACCACGTCTTCGAATAAAGCTTTGCACATGGATCCACACGTCTCGTTCGCCCCATTACACTGACAATAAAAGCGGGTAACACTTTAGAATACTGTTCCTTTGTTAATGAATAACTATACAGGAACAAGTGACTAATGCACTATTAACATTGCAGTAACTATTACCTAACAAGAAACTCTGATTATTGATTTAGTAAGTAATAGCGCTTGGTTGAAAATGGTAGTTCACTATTAGCTAATCAATAACTACAATTTAAATATATATATATATATCCTGGATAACTACTAATAACTACTGTATACAGGTTCATAATTAATGTAAATTATGCATAATGTATAATTAATTAGGTCATGGTAACCCACTAGTAATGATTTAAGTGTTACCAAATCTAGCAAAATTAATTACTAACCAAAACCTTAAAAGTTTACAATGAGTTTAGTAATTAATATGGAATTATCACGATCTTCACTTTAGAATACTGATCCAGATAATTAGCAATTCCTTCTGAAGAAGTTGGCCATACTTGAGTAATTACAAGTGGGTTACCATGACCTTCACTTTAGAACCTTAGAATTAATTTTAATTATTCATATTGATTATGAATCTGTATAAAAAGTTCTTAGTAGTTCTTGGGGAGGTATGAAAAAGTAGTAGTTACTGATTAGCTAATAGTGAACTACCACATTCGACTTAGCACTATCATTTACTAATTCATTAATCAGAGTTTCTTGTTAGATACTAGTAGTTGCTAGAGTGCTAATATTGCATTACTCGTGTGTTCTTGTGTATTTATTTATTAATGATGGAACTTCAGTATTCTAAAGTGTTACATAAATATGTGTACATCTGCTCGGACCCTGACGTGATGCTAAGCTCTTTTCCAGTTTTTATAAATATGAGTGTTGGCGTGGATTTAAGAATACATACAATCAAATCTGAGCATACACACACTTTATAAATCAGGCCCCTGGAAACAAAACGCTCCTCAGAAGATGTGAGATGAAGATCATTCCTCCGCTGAGGAACAGTGAAAGAAACAAACGCTCCTCAGAAGATCCTGATTATCAGATTTGAGACTAGAATATGATTGATGGAGAATCAAGTAAAGCTGAGCGTCTTCAGTAAGTGTTCATCTGGAGATATGACTAGTTATTACTTGATCAAAATCACTCAAGATTTGACACTGAAGCAGCAGCTGAAGCGGGACGTTCCTACAATTACACTAAAACTTTTTTACTTAATAAAAAAACTACAAACTATCAATTAGAAGACATGAGGAGATTGTGTGCAAGTTTACCGGCAAAGTGTTGATCATTTAGAAATGTGTGCATCAAATATGATACAGAAGACTATAGAGTTAAAAGAGATCAATGAAACTGTATTGTCTCTTAAGAAGACTTTTTCTTCTTCTGTGAGTCCATTAGAGGACCATTTTTGGCTTTAACTGTGACCTCCAATTTTAGTAAGTGCATCAGAAAGCAAATCCATTTTCACACAAACCGAGAGTACAAAGCAGTACTATAGTCTAAACACCAAAAGCAATTGATTTAATCTGAGCGTCTGGGCTGATGTGTAATCAAACACAGTGATCTCTACAGGGAGAAGAAAGAAACTGAAGAGACAAGCAGGAGATCAAAGATGCATTGGGATTCTCATCAAATGCCAGCGTATGTAAATGAAGCCGTCAGGAGCACAAACCAGACACGATAAAGGCTTTTAATCTTCTCAAGCTGCTCATTTAAATAACTCAAGACAGAGTCTACAGAGAAAAACCCTGTCACAACATCCAGCATTTTCACGACCTGAACGCTGCTTTCACTCAGGTCCAGTATAAGATTCTTCTGCTGAGGGGAGGATTTAAACGAAATCACATGGACAAGCCGCGTGGAAAAGCTCATCTAGGTGATGATTAAGTGTCATACAGCACTGATGCACTGGACTTGAAGTTATTCAAGTCCTTTCATATGGGCCTTCATGCATTTCAATACAGACAAAAAACTACATTTTGAAACGTCAAAACTTGTATGAAGTCCCATATTTTCACGATTGTGAGAATTGATAATCAGTCAGTAATGATCTCATTTCTAAAGAGCTGTAAAGTGTGTGAGTCCTATCATTGCTAAACATGTCTCCCAAAATAAATAAAATCCCAACGCTGTGTAATACTAACAGGTTTCAAAGGCAGAAAGCACCGATCTTGCTCCATTAGCAGCACTAATTCTGACATGCGTTCGTGTGTTTGTCCTCTCTGTTGACGTGATTTGTTCTGATAACACAGAGAAGTTCAGAGGTCAGTCAGTGAAGCATTAACCAGCCGCTGTAAATCCCTCTCAAACCTCACGGGTTTCAGCTTTGCCTCAGAGCTGGATCTGATGTGCACCGCAGCGGCGTTTCTGAGCGAGGTCCCGGGATGGTTTTTGTGGATGGGGGTCTTCTTCCCCGTGACGGCTCTCCTGCTGCTTCTCATCGCTGTCCTCGGCTGGAAACTCAGAGAGAGTAAGACACCCGGCAATCTAGACGCACAGCATATACATTACCTCAGGAGCGTAGCTTCAGAAGTGAGGGGGCAGAAATGTATATATATATCACATTTCTGTAATGTATATAACCTAAAAGTTTTTGAACAGTATGTTTTTTAAGAAGCCCCTTCTCACCAAGCCTGCATTAATTTGATCCAAAATACAGTTGTACTGTACAACAGCTGCTTTCTATTTGAATATATTGTAAAATGTCATTGATTTCTGTGATTAAAGCTGTATTTTCAGCATCATTACTCCTGTCTTGTGTCACATGATCTTCAGAAATCATTCTGATATGCTGTTCAAGAAACCTTTTTCATTATTATTAATGTTAAAAACAGTTTTCAGGATTCTTTGAGGAATATAAAGATCCAAAGATCAGCATTTATCTGAAATAAAAAGCTTTTATAAACTATATAATTTAAAAGCTCAGAGTCAGTATAATTATTATATTTATTATGGAAAAGAAATGATAGAAATTAATACTTTTATTAAGCAAGGATGGTTTAAATTGATCGCAAATAATGATAAAGACATTTATAATGTTCCAAAAGATTTCTGTTTCAGATAAATGCTGTTCTTCTGAACTTTATGTTCAGCAAAGAAACCTGAACAATTCTGCATCATCATATAATAAATGTGTTATTAGAATGATTTATGAAGGATTGTGTGACTGGAGAAATTATGTTTTCAGATTTGAAATCACAAGCAAACTGAGATACATTTTATTGTTCACTATTCTTTGATGCATATAAAGTTTAATTAGCAAAATTATAAATGTTTTTACTGTCATTTTAATGCATCCTTGCATAAGTCTCAATGGCAATAACGATAAATAATGAGTTTGAGTGAATGTGCAACTCTACATTATATTTATTTGCAATATGTAAAATGTGTATTTACTAAAATATATTTATGAGCTAGGTTTAAAAGCTTCAGCTTGACACTTTAATGAAACAATTTTGAGATTCAAACTTAGAACAGTTGCATGCTTTTTAATATTTTGGTTTTCTGTCATAACGGGTGTTAAACCATCACAGTCTTGATATCTGCACTAACATCAGTTCCCCTTCATGGGAACTTCGAACTGCGTCCCCTAGGGGCCACTATGGGGAACGCCTCCAGCGTGACTCGTGCCTGAAGAAACATATGAAAAAACACCATCCGTTGGCCGGCGACAGCCCATGACGTCACTACCGGCGCGACCACAATATAAGGACGGCCGGGTGAATACATCATCAGCTTTTTCGTCTTCACGGACTGATTTGTTTGAAGAAACCTGCATTCTGGTAGGAACACAGTTTTCCTTTATTTATCATGGCGAGCACTAGCAAGGCGTTTAGAAAGTGTGTGGATCCGTGTCTTCGTTATTTGACACCAGATGACACACACGATTATTTCTTCTGTTTGGGCGAAGAGCACGCGCGATGTCCTTGAGGGGTAATCTGTGTGCATTGTGAGCTGTTCTCCATGAGAAAGCTTGTTCTCGTTGTCCCTCTTTTCGAGTAAAGAGGACAGCCATCTGCCTCCGCGATTTGAGACCCACCGTTGCTGAGGCGCGGAGGGAATGAAATCGTGGGGTTGGTGGATCTGGCCGATGAGTTAGAAAGGGAGCTTTCTTTCGCATGAGTCGGCTAGGGACGAGAATGAGCCATTGGATTATGATGATGTGATCTCTTTGACATCATCTGATCCGGCGGCTAGTGCTCTGCTGGGTTATAACCCGGATGAGCAGGAGATGGCTGAGGATGGGGATGTGCAAACTGAATCCTCTCAAATCTCCTGCCCTGCGTACGAAGAGCTGTTGGAGGTTATGGAAAGCGCCACGGCAAGGCTTGACTTGCCGTGGGAGCGAACCAAGATGGCGGTGCCGCGGGGACGTCTTGATGAGCGATATCTTTCCGGCCATAAACACCCAGCTCAAGTGAACCTCCCATTCCTTCCTGAGCTCCATTCGGAGGTCGAGAAGGAATGGAAAAAGCCGTTTTCTTCTCGCATTCATAGGTTCCAGCATACCAGTTATGCAAACATTGAAGGGATGCGTGAAAACGGCTATGAGAAGATGCCCTGTTGAAGAGACGCTAGCTAGCTATCTCTCCATGGGTAAGACAGCTTCTCAGGTTCCCTCCTTGCCATCTAAGCCCCTTCAGGATACATCTCGCTTAAATGGCAGCAAGGCGCACGCAGCAGCAGGTCAGGCGGTCGCCTCATTGCACACCATGGCGGTGCTCCAGGCGTACCAAGCGGATCTGCTGAAAGACCTGGATAACGGTCAGGGCTTGTCACCTGGCGAAGTAGCCGAGCTGCGCGCTGCAGATTTAGCCCTCCGTGCCACCAAGCAGGCTGCCACTGCTATGGGCAGGTCTATGGCAGCCATGGTGGTAACGGAGAGGCATCTATGGTTGAACTTGGCAGACCTCGAGAAGAAAGAGAAGGGCTTTCTTCTTGATGCTCCAGTCTCGCCTTCCGAGCTTTTGGTACCTCCGTCGATACGGTGGTCGAGAAGTTCAGGGAGGCGAGGGCGCGTCGTGCTTTAAAACCTTCATTCCACGAAGGTCCAGGTCTGAGCCCGAACAGAGCAGGGGTCCTGGCCCGTCCTGGTCTGAGGATCGGAGACAGGCACAGAGGGCTAGTGTTGCAACTCGTGCCCTCCCCGCCTGCGGGCAGGGGTAGAGGAAGGTACAGACCAAAAGAGGTAGGCAAGACCTGAGGAAGGTGATCCAGACGAGACGTCCTCAAAACGTTCTCGTCCGGACCAGAGTAATTAACATCTACTCACTTCCTTCAGGGGCTTATAACACCGCCCTTAGCTTCCCTCTTTAATTCCCTGCAACTGCCATACCCCACCTGACCGAGGTTAGGTGAGAACCTAAGATTGCAGTCAGACTGGACCTATGATGAATTCGGTCAGGTTCTATGTTCATACGAAACTGCCTTGCTGATGGTCCGGGCTGAGGCCCCCTTGGAGGTTTCCGTGGGAACATCCTCGGTCCTCAGGTCATTCTGGTCTGCAATCCTATGAATTAGACCTCTAGCAATATCGCCCTAGCAACCATGCTGGTCGAGCTAGCATTGCTCCCCTCACCATAGAGGGTCACCTATGAGCATGCCGCTCCCTTCTGAGCGTCTAAGTCTCCACTCGCCAGAGCTCGTTGTTGGTCGAGCTAGCATTGCTCCCCTCAACTAGAGGGTCACCTATGAGCGTGCCGCTCCCTTCTGAGCGTTTGAGTTCTCCTTTATTCTGAAGAATGTGTTCTCCGCTCCCCAGAGCTCTGCGATTGGTCGCTCTAAACCTGTTGGTCGAGCTAGCCTTGCTCCCCTCACCTTAGAGGGTCACCTATGAGCATGCCGCTCCCTTCTGAGCATCTAAATTCCTTCTCATTCTGAGGAATGAGTTCTCCACCCTCCAGAGCTCGTTGATGGTAGAGCTAGCATTGCTCCCCTCACCTAGAAGGTCACCTATGAGCATGCCGCTCCCTTCGGAGCATCTGAGCTCATTCTGAGGAATGAGTTTTCCACTCCTCAAGGCTCTGTGATAGGTCGCTCGCCTTGCCGGTCGAGCTAGCACTGCTCCCCTCACTACAGAGGGTCATCTATGAGCAGAACCGCTCCCTGCTGAGCGTCTGAGTTTCCTCTCATTCTGTAGAATGAGTTCTCCGCTCCCCAGAGCTCTGTGACCGCTTCGAGTAGAACGTAATACCAATATATAAGTGCACACGTTAAACTCTGGGCACTTTCTAAAATCCACTTAGTGGTAAGATCGCACATCAAGTGTTTTGCGTTCTTTCTAAAATCCATGCTATGGTAAGTGCACACGCTAGACTTTGGGCACTTTTCTAAAATCCACCCAGTGGTAAGTTAGCACATCGAATGTTCTGCTTTCTTTCTAAAAATCCCGTAGGGTAGGGTTACGCGCGCAGCTTCGTGCCCTTATTTGAGTTGGTCAAGCCCCGGTTTGTGCCTTGGGCACCACTCCTGAGCATTTGAGTTCCCTCTCAAAATGAGTTCTCCGCTCTCGAGAGCTCGCTATTGGTAGAGCTGGTGTTGCTCCCCTCACTTTGAGGGTCACCTATGAGCATGCCGCTCCCTTCGGGGCGTCTGAGCTCATTCTGAGGAATGAGTTTTCCGCTCCTCAAAGCTCTGTGGTAGTTCGCTCGCCTTGATAGTCGAGCTAGCGTTGCTCCCCTCGCTATAGAGGGTCATCTATGAGCAAGCCGCTCCCTGCTGAAAGTCTGAGTTCCTCTCACTCTGTACAAATGAGTACTCCGCTCCCCAGAGCTCTGTGATAGGTCACCGGTTGGTCGAGCTAGCACTGCTCCCCCCACTTAGAGGGTCACCTATGAGCATGCCGCTCCCTTCTGAGTGCCTAAAAATTCCTCCCCTTCTAAGGAATGAGTTCTCCGCTCCATTAGAGCTCTGTGAGAGGTTGCTCTCCTGGTTGAGCTAGCATAGCTCCCCTCACCATAGAGGGTCACCTATGAGCATGCCGCTCCTTTCTGGGCATCCGAGCTCCCGTACTCGGAAGACTGAGTTCTCCGCTCTCCAGAGCTCCTCATCGGTAGAGCTAGCACTGCTCCCCTCACTGTAGAGGGTCATCTATGAGCATGCCGCTCCTCTCTGAGCGTCTGAGACTCTCACTCCAAGGGATGAGTACTTCTCCGTTCCAAGTGGAACGTAATACCATTATATAAGTGCACACGTTAAACTCTGGGCACTTTTCTAAAATCCACTTAGTGGTAAGATCGCACATCAAGTGTTCTGCGTTCTTTCTAAAATCCATGCTATGGTAAGTGCACGCTAGACTTTGGGCACTTTTCTAAAATCCACCCAGTGGTAAGTTAGCACATCGAATGTTCTGCTTTCTTTCTAAAAATCCCGTAGGGTAGGGTTACGCGCACAGCTTCGTGCCCTTATTTGAGTTGGTCAGGCCCCGGCTTGTGCCTTGGGCTCCACTCCTGAGTGTTTGAGTTCCCTCTCAAAATGAGTTCTCCGCTCTCCAGAGCTCGCTATTGGTAGAGCTGGCGTTGCTCCCCTCACTTAGAGGGTCACCTATGAGCATGCCGCTCCCTTCGGAGCGTCTGAGCTCATTCTGAGGAATGAGTTTTCCGCTCCTCAAAGCTCTGTGGTAGTTCGCTCGCCTTGCTGGTCGAGCTAGCATTGCTCCCCTCGCTATAGAGGGTCACCTATGAGCATGCCGCTCCTGTTGAGAATCGGAAGTTTCTCCACTTCCAGAATTCGGGGTAGTTCGCTCGCCTTGCTGGTCGAGCTAGCATTGCTCCCCTCGCTATAGAGGGTCACCTTTGAGCATGCCGCTCCTGTTGAGAATCGGAAGTTTCTCCACTTCCAGAATTCGGGGTAGATCGCTCGCCTGGTGGGTCGAGCTAGCATTGCTCCCCTCATCATAGAGGGTCATCTATGAGCATACAGCTCCCTTCTGAGCATCTAGTCCCCCGACATAGAACGTAAATAAAACAATATATATATAAGTGCACACGCTAAAGCAATGGGCACTTTCTAAAATCCACTTAGTGGTAAGATCGCACATCAAATGTTCTGCGTTCTTTCTAAAATCCATGCTATGGTAAGTGCACACGCTAGACTTTGGGCACTTTTCTAAAATCCACCCAGTGGTAAGTTAGCACATCGAATGTTCTGCTTTCTTTCTAAAAGCCCTTTGGGGTAGGGTTACGCGCGCAGCTTCGTGCCCTTATTTGAGTTGGTCAAGCCCCGGTTTCTGCCTTGGGCCCCACTCCATGTAACCAAATATTTTGGTTTAAAAAGGGTAATGCTACCAAGGGGTCTGTTGAGACAGCTCCCTCAGCAAGCTCATGTAGAGCAAGCGGTAGCCCCTAGTGACCGGCCAGGACCTAGTGGCTACCACTAGGTACTTGGCCCTATCCCCTTAAAGGAATCTTTCTGTATAAGAATGATTCCAAACCTGTGAGCTCTACCTTGGGTCCGGTAATGCCGGCACCTAGCAGGTAAGTACTTCAGGTATGCAGCTCGGGTTTTTGGCCAAAGGAGGATAATGTCACTGACAGCATCAACCGTCCAAACAGGGGCAACTCCCTGAGCCAAATGGTAGAGTTGACTTGTGCTCGCCTCCTGCGGGAATTTGGCTTGCATTCCCCTCAGCATGGCAGCGTGGGTATAACGTTCCCCATAGTGGCCCCTAGGGGACGCAGTTCGAAGTTCCCATGAAGGGGAACGTCTCAGGTTACGTATGTAACCATGGTTCCCCGAGTGGGGAACGAGACACTGCGTCCCCTAGGCTTTGGGGCCATGCTTGGACGCAAGCTTCAGGACGAAGAAGCGGATGATGTATTCACCCGGCCGCCCTTATATTGTGGTCGCGCCGGTAGTGACGCTGGGCTGTCGCCGCCAACGGATGGTGTTTTTCATATGTTTCTTCAGGCACGAGTCACGCTGGGCGTTCCCATAGTGGCCCCTAGGGGACGCAGTGTCTCGTTCCCCACTCGGGGAACCATGGTTACATACGTAACCTGAGACGTTAATCATGTTAATGCACCATCATCAACTTAAGAAACCAGCAGGAAAAAATAGACAAACCTTTTCACTTTGATTTTAAAAATGGGCATTTTTGATCCCTTAATTTAATTTATTAATTAAGTGTGTTGGAACAGCAAATAAAGAATGAAAGCAGCATTTGTGTAAATGTGTGATGAACCGATTGTGAATAATAAAGTTTGAATGGCGATGTATTAAAGATGCGGTTTGATCAGATGCTAATGAGTCCGTAAGTTAGTATATTTGATACATAACGCTCATGTAACTACAGAGGAACAAGCGGTGATTTTCCCAAAGAGTAGGTACGTTACAATTCATTTCAGTGTTTAGTTAGCAAAGGTTTAAAGAAAGTTGAAAATCCTGCCATTTACTCAACCGAAGCTAAATGAGTTTCTTTCTTCTGCTGAACACAAAAGATATTTTGAAGTATCGGTAGTATTTTTTTCATACTATGGAAGTCGTATACTACGGCTACACGCAACTGTTTGCTTACACACATCAAAATATCTTCTTTTGTGTCCAGCAGAAGAAAGAAACTTATTTAGGCTCGGTTGAGTAAATGGCTTCAGGTGCACTATACCTTCAGTAAAGCACTGACTGCAGATGAGAAGCCGGGTCAGAGCTTCTGGTGTCCGTCACAGAGGACCGTGATGAGAGAGAGCTTGTGCTGCTGTTCATCAGACTGCCTTCTGTCTCCCAGCAGAGGAAGAGCTGGCCGCTACACCAGACCCTCGGCGAACAGCCGTTCATCTGTGTCACGGGTCGCGCCGCCGCCGATGAAGATCACCAGAGACCAACGAGAAGCGTGCTAGCGATGCCTCTCCTCAAACATCAGACTGTGGAAGTCTTGAGACACATGCATGTTATTTAGAAAGAAACACGTGTCTCATGTCACTGGTGAAGCTTCATCTCCAGACGTGTGTAGCGTTTGTAATGACTATCAAATATCTTAATTTACTGCTGCACTGATCACACGTCACTGTATCAACTCTTATGAATGAATGCAAAATCATTCAGTGTCCTACTCCTCTACATCAGAAATGGGACTTTTAGGATTCAACTTGACCGGGATAAATGAGCAAAACCATAAAGAAGAAGCAATCTCGCGTTGGAGTCACACAGCATGCTGAACTTGAAGAGGATAAAAAAACCAGCTCGCAAGCTCAAACATCACAAAACTACCAAGGTCGTTGTGTTATTTCACAGTTCTCCTTATTCTGATGGTTGAGTTGCAGCATAGAGTGAAATAAAAACAGCCTCAGAGAAATTCAGTATTACTTCTGCAATGAATAAAAAAAATGGTGGAGAATCTCCAGAAAACTATATAAATGAATATTGCAATGATTGTTGTTGTTGAAGTGGACCTGACCCTTCCAGCCAAATATACATTACTGTAATGCACTGTATTTTATGGACCTTTTTTGCATGCATTTGGAGCTTGGCGTGCATTAAACACGAATTCAGCAGTTTGTTTGTTTTTTAAGCTTTAGGCATTAATAAACAAGTAAACAAACAGTGTTTTAGTTTAGAGTCATCTGAATGGTGCACACTTACATGAGACCAAGACTGCACTTAATCATTTCATATACACACTGTTTTAATTATATGGTACTTTCAGGTAAAAGGGGACACAAGACTTATTGAGACTTGGATGGCGGGGGGTGGCAGGTCGCCTCCCTCAGTGATGCCCACATTGCTTCTTTTGTGTAGGTCGGGTAAAGCTAAAGATCTAATGAAAGCACCTTGAATTTCAGACCGGAGTGCAATGAAGAATCCCATTAAACCCCCAAAAACACCCAGACAATCACTGAAAATCAAGCAGTCTCAGGATTATTAGAGAGTAAACAAACTTTAATTGGAAGATTGTTACACAATGGGTCGGGTGGGGCATAAAAACATGACAAAGCTGCTTAAAAAAGAAAGAGAGAGTCAATTCTACCATTAACTGCTATACACAGGGCTGACGGAGAAGAAGGGAGCCGGGAGAGAGAGAGCAGGGAGCACGGGCCTCGCTCGACCGCTAAAAACATCTGCAATTCAATCTCATTTGTTCATTTAATCAAAGATTTCTCAAACAGATTAAAAAGATTTGAAAAGGGCAAACAGAGCGACCTCGTGGAAAATCATCGTTTTATATATATATATATATATATTAAAAAAAAAATGGGTTTCTACAAATACATATCTGAATATTGGTGCCGTAAAACGGCCGGAGATGAGAAAGTTCCCAAAGAGCTGCCTGGGTTTGATGGGGAGTTGTCGCTGAGAGACGTAGAAGCCACTTGTCTTCTCCTCGGTCGACTGTGTGTGTGTTTGACTGCATAGAAGAATGATTGGCACTGCCGTCCACCAATGAAAATCATCCCGAGCTGGTCCCTTACAAACACACTGTGACATCAGCAAAGCCCGTCCATCTTTAGCTCTGCCCCATCGTCAGCCCACCCCCTCAACATCATCTTCGTATGCTCACGCGCTCCTAATATTACTACACAGTACTACACCACAAAGTGATCCATTACTCCTCCTTGTGAACTAGGAATGTGAATGACTACTTAACAATAAAAACAAGAAACATCTGGTCTTCAGAAATGGTACAGACGATCTTTTGAGAGAGAGATAAAACAGACAAAAAAAATAAAAAAATGCTACAAAAGTTAGCTAAGTGGTTCTGGTTTGACCGACAGAAGATGAAGATGTTTTTCTGTAGAGGATCAGAGCCGCTCGTCTCTCCTCCACATGTCCTTCACCGGATGAACTCAGCTCTGCGAGAGAAGACAAACAGTTACTACACAGATCTGGAGGAGATGCTCTCCACTACAATTGGCTGAAAAACTAAATTCAAATTATATACTAAAATATTATCAAAATTCAAATTTAAAAGGCAGAAATTAAGTTAGGAAAGTAAAGCTTTTGGATTCTCTCGCTAAATATCACCAAATGCATGTTTGCAAAGTAGAGCTGGGCAATATGAGCAAAAGGTAAATGGTATATATCTCAGTATTTTGTATTTGGATTAAACAAATAAATAAAGTGAATGTAATCATGTAGGCATATATAATGTGCAAAAAGGGTTAACATCACATTACATTTTAACATTGCGATCTAAAAACTAAAAATAAAGCTTTTAAAGCACAGTTAAATTTAATAAACAAAAAAATAAAAAGCACAGACTAGGCTAAGTGAGTAAAAAGGCTATTTTGATTACCCCATACACACAGTCACTAGTGCTATCATACACATACACTTACTTGCAGGTTTAAAATGTTCGACTACAAATATTTCAGCAAAATGTATGTTTTAGTCAGAGTTAATGCGCTCTGTCTGTTTGACGCGCATGCGTTCAGAACCAAATCTGTGAGTTTAGCTCATGCACGTCTGACAGCAAAATGGAAATATTTCCATGGCTTTCTATCATTAACAAATTAAGAATATACCTGTGAAATGCAAGTTATGCATTTATGAAAAGAGCACATAGCTCAAAACAGCATGTCTCTGTCAGCGGCACACGCAGCCCTTCTGTCAGAGCCGCTTTAAACTCAAAGATTTATCATTGCGGATACACCTCATTTATTAACATTTAATCATATGATCGCAAGGTTCATATTTACGCTGTTAATATGCTCGTTCGCTAGCAAGCTAGTTTCTTAATCTAGTAATTACATGGTTTTTAAAAGTTGAACATACATGAATTGTACATGTCTTTGGGCTCTCTTGTGTGAGACGCGAGTGCAACGATGATAGAAAATGCAATAAATATGCGTTCTGTGTGAACGGCTTGGTTTCAGTTTTGAGGTGAACAACATCTCTCCACATTGATGTTCTTTCTTTCCGCAATATTGTGAATGTGCAGCACCGCATCGAGTGGGTTCAACTGGACAGGCAAAAAAAAAAAAGCATTAAAATGCAACGACACCTCGTCATCGCCAAGCTGCCTGACAGACACCTAAAATTCGATGTGCATTTTTATTTTAAATTCGACAACATTTTTGACAGCCCTACTCTCGACTAAAGCGGAGAGAACCTCCTGATTATTATACGCTTGGCAGCAGAGACATGCTCACGGCACGATCATTCATGTCTAGCATTACATTTCAAGAGAACCAAAGACAAAAAAAAGTCAAACCTACCTAGGCCTGTTGACTCAATGTGTTCATTTGGTGTGATTAATTATGGAAAAATTCAACACTGTCCGTCATCTTCACTGATGCAGTTATATAAGCATAAAATTAAAGATGTGATGGCAAAACAAAATACGTCATCTTATATTTATAACAAAGGCAGCATCAGGACAGCATTCTTTCCTGAATATCTTGGTTGCAATTGATTGATATTGATTTTATACAATAGTTCAATGAATATTAAGTTAATGTTTTTAGACACAAATTGAATTCACATCAGAATGGTTGTGCATCTCTAAGCAGCACACAGCGATGATTAATTCAGTGATTCAGATTCACAAATACAGTCATTTTAACAAATCGATTCACGTGACTGCCTGCTGCCACCTACTGGAGCTTTTATTTTAATATTTAGAGTATGACTTCCTAAAAAAAATGTAATCATTTTAATTTATGCAATGTTGAATCGACATATTTATTTTTGGTCTTCTTCAATGCAATGACTTTAATCTTTTTTTGTGATTAATTTAATTAGATTAACTAATCAGCACATCATGCAATTAGAATAAAAGTTGTAATCACTTGATATCCATTCTATTAGCTAAAGCACTGACCTAAAGTATTATTTTCATAAAGCGGCCAACAGAACATGAAATATTCAGATCATTAGAAGATCCTTGACACACTTCACCCCACAGATGGCGTTCATTTCATAAACACTTCAGCTAAATCATTTCCATGATTGTTTTCACTGATAATACATTTGCTCATGTTCCCTGATCGGAGATCCTTATTTTATATATAAGGTCACATGACACACATCATGGCATCTGCTAGATTGAGTTAATTATCTCACCCCTCTTAGACTAGTACTCAAAAACAGTGTGCAAACAGCACATGCAGACTTTAACCCTTAAAAACTGACCATTCACTCAAACTAGCCTTTGTTTGAACACTTTTAGCATGATGTCAAATTCAACATGACGTACTGCATCGCTGATGAAACACTGTAAACGCAGCGCTCCTCTCTAGTCTCTCAGACTCTGATTTTGACATGTTGAAATGAAACATCTGAGCCCACTGCGGTCGTCCTCGGCTGGGATCGAGTACAGTCCGCCGGGCTCTAGATGTGAATACATTTCCTTAAAAGGTCCCATATTGTCAAAACCGAAATGTCCAGGATTTTTTCATGATAACAGAGGTCTAGGGGATATGGATCTACCGTTTAAGTTTAGTCCACAGTAAAGTGCACACAGCCTGCATAAAGTAGCTGTGCTTTTTCACGATTCCTTGTGACTTCTGTAAAAATATGATGTCAGAACTACTCCGCCACAATTAATCACCACAATGTATATATAGTTACAAATGATTATATATACAGTGGGTACGGAAAGTATTCAGACCCCCTTCAATTTTTCACTCTGTTATATTGCAGCCATTTTCTAAAATCATTTAAGTTCATTTTTTTTCCTCATTAATGTACACACAGCAGCCCATATTGACAGAAAAACACAGAATTGTTGACATTTTTGCAGATTTATTAAAAAAGAAAAACTGAAATATCACATGGTCCTAAGTATTCAGACCCTTTGCTGTGACACTCATATATTTAACTATATAAATATATATTTAAAATGAACTTAAATGATTTTAGCAAATGGCTACAATATAACAAAGAGTGAAAAATGTAAGGGGGTCTGAATACTTTCCGTACCCACTGTACATCGTCAGTTTGTTGTTTTACACACATGCACACAGACAGTATTTCATACACGACTAAATCGTGAGATGCAAGAAATCTTCAGAAGCATCCATAACAACAAAAGACAATATTTTATTGAACCTTTTCTGATAAGAAGTGTGCGCTGCAAACGCGATCATGTTTGACGATTGCTTCTGTGTAGTCTGCTCGTTTTATCTCGTTTAACCACAGCTGTCGTGGTTCAGCAGGTATGCGATCAAATGTATAATATGAGGCTGTATTACGTCGATTCAGGCACCTAACATCACAACAAGATTATATTTTAAGCTCTTTGTGTAGCCGAAGCTGTGCTAGTTCTCCCTTTGTTTTTCTTCTAGATTAGTTCGGTGACGTAATTGTGACATCGGCCCTAATTAGTTACCTGTGGTTGGCCTGGCTGTGCGTCACTCAGAAAACAACAGGCCAATCAGAAGAGAGGCTCATGAATATTAATTAGACAAACCAAAATCGACCTGTTCTTAGAAAAGCTCATGAAAGAGGTAAAAATAGATTGAGATGGTTTTTGGTACTTTTACCGCAAATATATATTCTTAAGGAAATGAAAATCTCAAATAAAACTCCAGAAATCTGTACAATATGGGAGCTTCAATCTCTCAGAGGAGTTCATTGTTTGCTGGGATGGAGGTCACGCTGGAGAAATAATGTGCCGCAAAAATTTGTTGGGAAAGCATTTAATTGTATTCTTGTATTCTAGTGTAATCTAGGAAATAATTGCAATACTCTGGGAAACCGATATAGTTAGAGTTAGAAGAACCGGTGAATGCGGTTTACAGGTTTCATAGAAAGACTGAAAGAGAATGATGTGCGCCAAATAAGTCGCTGTAGAATTCGAAATCGCTCAAATTTAGAGCCAATGCAAAATACAGAAAATAAAGACGTAATATTGTGAACTCTTAGGCTATTGCAATTTCTAATATTGGTTTTCTATTTTAAAATATAGTGTATTCCCGTAAAGCAAAGTTGAATTTTCAGCATCATTACTCCAGTCTTCAGTGTCACATGATCTTCAGAAATCATGATAATATGCTGATTTATTATCAGTGTTGAAACTGTTGTGCTGCTAAAAAAAGTTAAAAAGAATATAAATATTTTCTAAGAATATTAGTCGTTACTATCACCTTTTATCCATTTAACACATCCTTGCCTCGTCCGAACTGACTGCATTATATGTATAATCCTTTTCTATTTAACTGTTTTAAATTTCATTTTAAATCAATTCCTATATCATTTTAAAATTCCTTGTTTTATTATTTTTAACTCCTTGTTTTTATTGCTGTGAATGATTATTTCACTTTCTTTTATGTAAAGCACTTTGAATTACCACTGTGTATGAAATGTGCTATATAAATAAACTTGCCTTGCCTTGCCTTGAATAAAAGTATTAAAACATTTTTAAATAAAGAACAAATTACTGACCCCAAACTTCTGAATAATAGTGTATATTGTAACACAAAATTATTTGTTTTGAATAAACACTGTTTTTTTTTAAATGTTTATTTCTAAAAGAATCCTGAAAAATATCACATTTCCCAAAAAATATTAAGCAGAACAACTTTTTTCATCATTGATTATAAATTAGCATATTAGAGTGATTTCTGAAGGATCATGTGACACTGAAAATCCAGCTTTGCTTCACATGAATAAATTATACTAATAAGTATATTAAAATAGAAAACTGTTATTTTAAATTGCAATAATATTTCACAATATTATTTTGTGAAATATTATTCAGTATTTTTTATCAAATATAAAAACAGCCTTGATGAGCCTAAAAAACGTCTTTAAAAAATGTACTGATCCCAAACTTTTGAACGGCAGTGTATTGTACTGTAAATAAAATTATCAGGTAAGCAAAAATGTTCATAATTTAGTTGAAAAATTCAAAAATCAAATATAAATAGCAAATTAAAGTTACAAATTACACCTTTTTTTGTGTGCGCACTGTACAGGTCTGGTATAAAGAATGTTTTTGCTCAGGTGACCGAAATGTCCACCCAATAGAGAAAAGTTTTGCTCAGCAAGAAAAAAAACGAGAACATTGGACGTGACAGTGCTCATATGGGCACTAAAGCACTGCATCTGTTCATAACAAGGTCCTGGAACAAGCACTGCTGATGGACACGACTGCCTTAAAACCGACCCTGCACACCGAGTGATTTCAGGCACTCTCAGTATAGGATGCTTGTAAGGTTATTAAACAGTTGTGAAAATCGGCACACTGATAGAGGACAGTCCGAACACCACAGCAAAGTTGGAGTCTCTAACGCCACCAACTGTCTGAATTTGCACTTACATTCATGATAACACGTTTTTACCCAAAGGGCTAAAAACATTTGTAAAAACTTTTCAAACTCCTCCTCGACTGTTGCTCTGATTTTCACAAAAAAATGTATCAAATAATTTTTAGACCATGGTGAGAAAAATTTATGGAATTCAAGTCGATTAGTTAAACCGTTCTCAAGTAATGCGCCAAAAGAACTCAACAAAGAGCAAACCAAAACGAACTTGAGGCTATTTAGGCCTTGTCCCAAATGGAACACTTCATGTGCACTTGCAGTCTTATGGACTTACAATGGTCGCCGCGCCGCGAGACCGTAGGCGGTCCCATTCCTCATTTTAATGTTCAGAAGGGTGCTCGTGAGCGCCCCCTTATGCACCCTCGGGGCGAGCTCCACAGCAGACTTCTACCCGACAGTCAAAGCGGCATTACGTCACGAAAATGCGGACTCAGATGAAGACTGCGAGAGTTTAGGGTGCCATTTGGGACAGGGTCTTATCCTCAGTGCTTTAGCGTATTGAGACCAGATTTGGTTTGTTATGACAACCAAGACTTGTGAGTGCATGCACAGTTTCAGCACAGCGCCAACTAGTGGTCAGGAGACATGAAACACAGCTAAGTTTCCTCATAACTTTTGCACGTATGGCCAAAAGTAACAAGACTGGTCTCTTTATATTTGGAGCAGCATACAGAATTGTATCAATTTTTTAAATCCATATTGGCCATTTTAAACTTTGAGAAAATACTACAAATGCATTGGTGTGTCATTACAAAGCTCTGTATGTGTCATTGCCACCATTCCCCGAGGGTACTCAAAGTTTCAAAAATAATAATGAAATGCTGATTGCTAGTTTTGCCTATTATCATGTGACTGGTAGTGTTAATTTTGTTAACGAAAACGATGACGAAAAATTTTCATTGTTGAGCTATTTTCCCAAGACTAATATAAGATGACAATCAAGTCAATAAACAATAACTATGACTATATCATCAACATGCAATTCTGTTGACGATAAAAGACAAAACGAAAATGTATAAAAAAAAATAAAACTTTGCCAAAATTGATTTTTATTTTTGTTAAAAAAAGGTTAAATGTTATTGCGGACTGCTGTACTACTATGCTTTCTTGTGTGCGGTTGCCAGATATCAAGAGTTCAAATCCCAGATCCTCTCTATTGTTTTAATAGAGAAATAGGCTACTGAAATTATGAATGATTGGAATTACTATAAGGATAATATTTTTTGTTTGTTTTACCAGTTTTCATAATGTAGATAGAGACCGTGCATAAGTCTTTGATATTAGTTAATATAATAAATAGCCTATAATAAATCAGCACACTGTGCTGACTGGTGAAAGTGCAATAGTACATTTCTCAAATGACAACTATCATTACGATTACAATTTTGAGCAAAAATATATATATTTTTTATCAGTTTAACTATTATACAGCATGATGAAAATGTGACTTAGATTTCATTGACTAAAATTAGACTAAAATGCTCACGACATTTCGTCCACTAAAACTTGCCTAAACTAAAACGGGACAAGGTTGACACATATGGCAAGCCGTTTTGATTTTTATTCATTCTCAGGATATGAATTCTTGATATCAGTAATTCAGTTTTTACTAGTTAAAATGTTAATTCTTGATATCAGGAATTGGATTTCTACTTGTAACAATGGCCATTTTTGACATCAACAATTCAATTTTCACTAGTGACAATGTTAATTTTAGATATCAAAAATGTAATTGTTGATATTAGAAATACATTGTCAGATATGAGAAATGAACAGTCACTAGCGACAATTAAATTGTTGATATCAAGAATTACATTTTTACTAATAAGAATTGTATTTCTAATATGTGATATTGTAATTTCAGCTTGTAAGAAATTAATTAAATTAAATTTGAATGGCAGCCTATGGTGACATTTAACTAGTGAAAATACAATTACAGATATCAACAATTGCAATTTTTACTAGTAGCAATCTAATTAAGTAGTGAAAATACAATTACAGATATCAACAATTGCCATTGTTACTAGTAGAAATCTAATTAAGTAGTGAAAATACAATTACAGATATCAACAATTTCCATTGTTACTAGTAGAAATCTAATTAAGTAGTGAAAATACAATTACAGATATCAACAATTGCCATTGTTACTAGTAGAAATCTAATTAAGTAGTGAAAATACAATTACAGATATCAACAATTGCCACTGTTACTAGTAGAAATCTAATTAACTAATGAAAATACAATTACAGATATCAACAATTGCCATTGTTACTAGTAGAAATCTAATTAAGTAGTGAAAATACAATTACAGATATCAACAATTGCCACTGTTACTAGTAGAAATCTAATTAACTAATGAAAATACAATTACAGATATCAACAATTGCCATTGTTACTAGTAGAAATCTAATTAAGTAGTGAAAATGCAATTACAGATATCAACAATTGCCATTGTTACTAGTAGCAATCTAATTAACTAATGAAAATACAATTACAGATATCAACAATTGCCATTGTTACTAGTAGCAATCTAATTAACTAGTGAAAATACAATTACAGATATCAACAATTGCCATTGTTACTAGTAGCAATCTAATTAACTAGTGAAAATACAATTACAGATATCAACAATTGCCATTGTTACTAGTAGAAATCTAGTTAACTAGTGAAAATACAATTACAGATATCAACAATTACATTGTTACTAGTAGAAATCTAATTAACTAGTGAAAATACAATTACAGATACCAACAATTACATTGTTACTAGTAGACATCTAATTAACTAGTGAAAATTGAATAGTTAATATCAAGAATTCATATCCTGAGGAGGAATAAAAGTCAAAACGGCTTGCCATAGACACATGCACTATGTACTCAACCATGTAGTGTATGTATTTTATACGGTCATTTTGTCATTCATAATCAGAGTCTGATAGCCCCCCCCCTCACTGCGTAGTTAAAGCTGCGACAATTGAATGCATGAAGTGTCCAACATTATTTAAATGCATCATCTGGGTAATAAAGTGCACTTTTTTTTTGTCAGTGTTACACTACAAAACGTCATTGAATAGTGCATGAGTGCATGATTTGGGACACACCTTAAGACTAAATTAAAAATATCTGCCAAAATCAACACTACTGCCATGCTTTGCTTAGCTCCTCTTCTTGCCCCCTTAATTGCCGCATGTAGTTATATTTATAATAAATACTAATATTTTTCTAATCTTTTCATTAAGCAGCAGTGATTAGCAAAAACACCACTATGTGTTTTATATTGCAATGATAATGAAAGGGAGGGATTTAACAATCATATGATAATACTACTATTTTCTTTCATGTAGAGATCATTCAAAGGTGTATTTGCCCTAAAATAAGAGTCCAGTTCAGCACAAATGAGTGTGAATCCGCACTGCTTTAACATGAGAAACACACTGAGCAGACCCAGAACAGAGGAAAGAAAGAGACAAACACAAAAGGAGAGATGAATACAAGAAAAAGAACAAACAAAAGAGGAGAGACATCAGGCTCCCAGTGAAGGAGGAGGAGGAGCAGGAGCCGCCGGTCGTCAAGAGTGGTGCTTGTTGCCATGTGCTCACCTGTCCTTCAGTCGTCATCCTCGGCGAGCTCCGTCTCTTTGTGGACCACCACGCGAGTGACCGACATGTCAGGGTGCTGCTCTTTGGCCTCCTTTATAGCCTGGGCCAACGCCTGAGCCCGCCCACAGTAAACCAACACAAACAAACAAAAGCAAACAAAAGATTTAAAGGAAAAACAACGCAAACGGATGATGGGAAACATACATGCATGTAGGGCTGTGCAATTAATCGAATTAATTCAGTTTCGGCCTCCAGCGATTATGAAAATACAGTAATCGAGATAAAATGATCATTGCGCCCCATTCCAGCGGTGCTCTTTTGTTTCTCCATAAAAGGCCTATTTCATGTGCAAATCATGTAACGAGACTTTAGTAAAATGGGACGTGCTTGATTTATTTAAGTTGATTAGATGTATTGTTGTTGTTAAAAGCGTGACAGAGAACATGCGCTTGTGATTACTGTGTATGCGCTCAGATACACAACACAACACGGACATGTAAAGTCATCTTTAACGCCTAAACGCACAAATACACGCAGAAATGTCAAAATGTGGTGCTTAGTGATTATTCGTGTAAACCCTCGTCGGTTATGTAATAAATGAATGTAAAGAGTTGAGGATGAAAATACATGTGTAACAGTAAATTGGATCGGCTCTTAAAGAGACAGTGCGCTATATTCCTGTGTGCTTTATATTAATAATCAAACAAATACTTGTGTAACAGTACATTGGATCCGTGCGGCTCTTAAAGTGACAGCGCGCTATATTTCTGCTGCGACTGTGTGCTTTATATTAATAATCAAACAGCAAAAGACAAATTCAAAATCACTTTTTTTTGTGTTTAACTAATATTAGTTACTCTGTTATTCTGCTGTGGTGTTGAGAATCGTGATATTTCGCTGGTCTCTAACATATAGATGTCATAGCAACCTTATTTACAGAAAATATGTATTTGATATATATCACTATCTTTAAATAAATCTTTCATATACATTTTTGGTCATATGGCCCACTAAGAATCTTTTTAATTAACCATGATTGTGATTTTTCTCATAATCGAGCAGCACTACATGCATGTGAACGACTGATGCTGGGATCTGCGTGAACTGCTCTCAGTCTGAGAGGATGGCAAATGTCACATCGCTATGGTAACCTGTGTGCACGCTCTCGACCAATCAGAAGCTGCATGCATGAGTGCGTCATAAGACATAGACGGACAGAAATACCTCACAATCACAGCTGCAGCGTGTGACTGTCTCAACTTTACCACTTCTGCTCGTACAATATCAACCCAGTGAGATCCTCAATACACGCTGAGAGAAACCGCAATAAATCAGCCGTGTTTTAGGTCAGACTGTACATGATGATATTAGATTGGAAATGATTAAAGAGTCTTCTCAATCTGGCTTTACTGAGAGACTGGCTAACTTTAGAGATCACAAAAGTTTAATGCATTTTTTTAAAGCTTTGCCAGTTTAAACTACTTTACTAACATAACACGTGTGTTTTCTTTTGTGTAATGTTGAGCTTAAACTGTCAAAAACACAAAGTGCTCAAGTGGAAAAAAAAAATACAAAGTAAATCAGATGTGTGTGAATATACTGGATCAGTGCATTCAGTCTTAAAGTGACAGCAGCCTAATAAACCTGCAGCTATCTGTATTGTTAATGTGAGGATTAAAAACTCACTCACTGCTTTAGTATCTCTTATAACTTTAGTTGCTTCAATTAAACATTTTTTTTACAGTGAAGACTGTGTAGTGTTTTGTTTTTATATTCGTGTGTGTGTGTCAGCATGTGTGTGCCAGTGTGTGTGTGTGTGTGTGTGTGTGTGTATATGTGTGTGTGTCAGTGTGTGTGTGTGTCAACGTGTGTGTGTGTGTGTGTCAGCGTGTGTGTGTGTGTGTGCGTGCGTGTGTGTAAGTGTGCGTCACCTGATCGTGATCTATGTCAGAGTCTCCTGTGATGACGATGCGCTTCTCAATGCGAGTTTCTGACAGCCCGCCCTTTAGTGTCTGTCAATCATTAAAAAGATACAGACATGATGAAAACTGAACAACATGAGGCACAGAACAACACTTTACTTGCAACTTTAAAATGTTTTTACAAGATTGTTGGTGTAGGTTTTTGCATTAAAATACTATTTCAATCTTTCCATATCAAAATTTCATGTTTGATTCAATGTTCCTTGTAATTATTTGTCAAATTGACCAGCAATTTCTGAGTGAAAGTCAGGTTTTCAAAGTAAATCCTGCACCAAACATTTTCAGTGTAAATGGGGTTTTGATTTGATGGTGTCTTTAAACACTGGTCCAACATTAAACTCACTTCTGACATTAAAATACAAAGGAACATGCTCAAGCAGAACAAAAACAAATGAAAAAGGTTGTGGGTTCTGCATCTATAACCTCTTACCTCAGTGTCAGCTAATATCCTGAACAGGATCATTCATCTCATAACCTCTCTTATGTGAGTGTGTGTGTTACCTTCGTGATGTGTGTGGTGGTGGTGGTGCAGAGCGATTCGGAGGTGATGGTTTGAGCTGTCATCAGCACGCCTGGCTCCCCGTCTCCATTACCATCCAGCTGTCAATCAGACCGAACAAACAAACACTCTCAGCACAGCTTCGTGAGTCTGCATTAATACCCACCGCTTTAGTCAATGTTGGCGAAGCCATGTCAAAATGATCAGCAGCTTGACAGGGTTGAGTTTCAGAGCATTTCAACGCTCTTCTGAAGAGCTTCAGTGAGCTAAACTACAAGATACTGTCAAAACACAGCCACATTAAAGCTACAATCATGAGGGAATGTATTTGATCAGAGAATATACACATACGGTATACGGTGAGTCAAATATATATAGATATATTAGTGCTGTCAAGCGATTAAAAAATGTACTAATTAATTGCGGATCTTTTCTGAAATTAATCACAATTCATCCCATCTAACATCAAAGTTTTTAAATATAATTTATATTGCAATAGTTTCACATTAGATCTTCAAATTAATGTACAAACAAAATGTTTTGAAATGTGTTTAATGGAATTTTTTATTACTGAAGTCCAGCATCACCGATACTACTGATGTCACTACAAAATAGTTGTTTTCCCCTCATTATTTAACCATTGATTATAGCTATTCAACATTATAGCATAACCGAGAGCTATCAATTTTCACATTTATTAGATAAAAAAAAATTACTTATAATTTAAGTGAACTTAAACTAATCTTCACATAAACCCATTATAATAAATGCCATATTTACCTGTGCCCTTCAGCAGAAATATACAGAAATTGAAATTATCAAACACTAAATTCGAAATTAAATATAGATGAATGCTTAAAGCTATACAAGTTACAGATTTCCTCTTTTTTTCGTTGATGAACAGACGAAGCAGCTGGTTAATAGTTTGTTTTGGGTGCTGTTTTTTTAAGAGCTGCTGCTGCTGAACATGTCGCGGATCTGATCTTAACTAACCACGACATTACGTGCACGTAGTTTTATTCGCGATTTTGACAGCACTGATATATGATTACAGATCCAGTGCAGTGACTCCTGGCCTGAGCTCCTACGATTTCAGTTAAGACACTTCACAGGATCATGTGACCCCTCTCACCTGGGCGGCCTCGTACGTGATGGTCTTGGTTTCCGTGTGAACGATGGGAACCTCCTTAGTGGATATCTCCGTCTTCTGAGCAGCAAACGTGTCTGAAATCGTAACCATCTCAGTCTTCACAACAGGAGGCTACGGAGAGACAGAGGCCGTAAGTGTGAGGCACACGTACAAGAGGCGTCCGGTCTGACGTCACAAACATAACACCACTGCTACACAGCACAACGCAGAGAGGAAGCTCATGCAGTTCAAAGAAACACCACTATAAACTAGACGTCTTTGGTATAACGCATGCAGCATACAAACCGAAAAAAGACGGTGTGACGGTACATTAGAGCAGTTTTGCTTTCCTGTGATCTTTGCCAGTGTTTACAGGACAACACACACATGCAAAAGCACAAAAACACAGCGCTGTGTGGATACGATATCAGATGTCACTATATTGCGCTTTTAGTTCTATCAATACTTAAGATGTGCGCTATTTATCTGTGCAATCAAATCATTTCAGTGTCATTGCTGAAGTTTCTGCTGCTCTATCTCTCTACTAGCAGAGCGAAGAATAAATGTAAACGCACTTATCATGTAATTATGATATCAATGCATTAGATAAAACATGCACCACAAAGCCCCATGCAACGATACACAACATGTAGCGACTCAGAATATTGTGTTTATATATGTGTGTGTCTAGTTGAGTAGGATGGAATAAAAAAATTCAACTTAAAGGCGAGTGGATGGAATGACAAACATTAAGACGCTTTCATTTAAACTGCAAAACAGGCTAGAGAGAGTTTCAGCCTTGTGCAGATAAAGCAGGATCGTCATCCAGGAAGGAGGAAGGAGAGGGAAATGGAGGAGGAGATGAGGAGAAGAGTGGCGTAGGCGGCCGTCTCAGCTCGGGATGTCAATTACCTCCGAACAACAAATAACCTGCGGCAGGTGCTCCCTAGAGGTGCTGCCGTTCACGATGTGAGGCTCCTCCTCCTCGGCTGCTGCAGTGTGGGGAGTGGGTGGGGCTTCGGCTTGGGGGGCGTGTCCATTGGGGGCTTCGTCCAGCATCCCCGGCGGCTCGTCTGTACAATCTTCCTCATGAGGCTGCGCTGCTTTCTCTTCCTCCGCCGCAGGGCCGGGCTCAGCTGCTTCTGCGGATGGCTGTGACTCTATCACAGAGGGTGGGGCTTGTTGAGTAAGCACCGCCTCCTGTTCCTCCTCGGGCTCTTCTTTGATCTGCTGGACGGAGATGCTCGTGCTGGGTGGCTGAGCGTGGTACTCCGCCTCCTCTTCGCTCTCACTGTCCGATGATAAACTCTTCTCCTCCTTGAGATCTGTCTCCACAGTAACCGGCGCCTCAGGGGCGGGGCTTTTGGGTTTGGTTTTGATGATTTCCTCGATGACAATGGTCTCTTCGACGACCTCTACCTGGCCGTTGACTTTGGGATTGACCTCTGCGCTCTACACCAGACAAGCACACACGAGGGATGGAGAGAAAAGCAAAGAACATAAACCATGAACACAGAACAAAAACTGAAGGAAACAAGCTCTCTGCAGACCTTAGTCGAAGCTAATGTCACTGTAAAGCAAATAAAAACAAGGCTGTGATGTAGAGATGTACAGTCTGTTCAATGAGTGCGGTTTAGTCATCGTCTTCTTTAGTAGTGAACAATCCCTATTACTTGCCCTGTCCAAATACCCACAATAGCAGTCTTTGCACTCGACTACTTATATGATGTATTTCCAGTATTTGGCCCAAGTGTGTCGAACTTTTCATTACCTGACGGGAAAAAATTACAGTATTGTAAAAATGCAAGTGTTTACAGGGCGTCATTTTTAGTTTCAATACTTCTAAACATCTGTTCAGTAGTCCCTATAACATATTAATTTACTTTGTGGTGCTTCTAATTAAGTGATAAATGCAGTTGCAACTGTTTCTTTGCACCAATAAACCAATATTACCAAATTATTTGTATTATCTAATTATTATTAATATTTAACTTGCATCAGAAAGGTTTCTGTGACTTATCGCGAGATCTCGACAAAAAGTCTCACGATTTATTTTCAGAACAAGATGCATGATGGGATACCCTAAGCCTGGAGATGGATTCAGTGTGTGTTAAGGGCACTGCGTTTGGCGTTTTTAAGACCTGGGACAGCCTTCGTTTCGTGTGCATGCGCTCAAGACCACAAGTGTGGGTATTTAGACAGTACATACACATTTTTCTCTCAATTAAATGTGTCTTCTTGTAAGGACTTTCAGATATTTTCTTGAAAACAAGATAAAACTACTGCGTAAGCATCAGATCGAACACACTGTACATCTGTCGCTCAAAGCACTGCTCTCATTTGTACTGACTCAAACATGGCATCTCTTTCGACTGAGGTCTATAACACACACACACACACACACACACACACAATCAACAAGCAACAAAACGAGAAAGAGAGACGGTCATAAGCTGAGAGATGAATGAATGCATGGACAAAAGATGGATGGTCAATCTGGTGAAGATGGAGAGGGCTTGAATCACGATGTCTGCAATGGAAAAAGGATGAGATGTGTGTGCAGTGTTAGGTGTGTGTTTGTTCAGGTGATGTTAGGTGTTAGGCTGAGCGAGGACGATGGACCACCTTGCTGGCGTCTCTGCTGTCCGTCCCGGGACAGGGAGGGGTTTTCTGTGGAACCTGGAGGTAATCATAGGACAGTCACTCAAACACACGCTCTCAGAGGAGTCCTTCGATCACAGGAGATGCACTTGAGACATGCGTCTCAACTGACCGCTAGTGATCGGCTGACCCGAGACAGCAGGGGTGAAGAGAGGTAACGGGTCTGAGACGGTGGACGGGTCAGCAGTCATGCAGGTGAACACAAACATCACACACACGACGGCAGAGATGGAAATGAAAGGCTGATTATATTGTTACTGGATGTTTATGAGCAGTGTGAGATTCACAGACACTCTGCAGAAGAGCTGTGTGCTGATGTATGCGTGCACAAATAGAGCTGTAGCTCTCAAGTCTAAATCATATTGTGGCATATAATGACAAAATAACCGTGTTTTGATTTGATGGCTTTATCAGGGTTCGTACACATTTTTACCAACAAATTTCCATGACTTTTCCATGACTTTTGTGACAATTTCCATGACCTAATTTCACATTATTTTACAATAAGAATAAAAATCTGTTCAAATTATCATAGCATTTTAACTAAAATGAATGACTATTAATACTATTGTTTGATTTTTTGTTTTAGTACAAGCTTAAACTCGCCAGATGTGAAGGTCCTTGCAGTCCGAAATTTCACATGCAAAACGCATACAAACATTTCTGACTCGTGTAAGGACCTTTACTCCACACAGAGAACATATCACATCACTATTATCATTTATTTAACTCAGTTAAACGCAGGGCCAGAATTTCGTTTTGAATATATATATATATATATATATATATATAGGGCCCTATGAAACTGTTTTAATGTTTCCCAAATTCCATTTTATTTTTTTCTAAATTCATTTTTTACCGTTTCAATTTTTCTAGATTCCGTTTTTTTCCGTTTTCATTTTATAGACTCCTTTTTAATGATCAAATTAAATTGTATTTATCAAAAAGCATGTCTAATTAATTAAAATCATGAAACTTATACAATTTAACACTAATTTATTAAAAGTGTAACAAAAATGACATGTTTATGGCCGTATGAAATTTTATATTTTTTTCTTACCTTATGTTTTATTGTTGCCAAATTCTGTTTTAGCTCATCTGATTATTTGAATGCATACCAAAAAAATTTTTACTCTTACAGTAGCCTTATGAATTGTTATTTTTCCTCAGAAATTCTGTGTTGTGTATTTAAATTTGACTGGTTATCAGATTAAGGCATGAAACATCGATTTAATTGATATTTTAATGAATGAAAATTAAACATTTACATGTTGAAAAATAAAGGGGATTTAGCCTACTATTAAAAATAAAATATTTTGTGATTATGTCTTAATAAAATAAAGTTGTATTATTTTTCAACAGTAGTAGTAGACGTGTTTTTAAAGTAGAACTAAATTCACAGTTTCATAGTTTGTAGGGACAAACAGATGCAGATAATTAAAACACATTTCTTCTCTTTCTCTGTCACTCTCAAAATGGGCAAATTTGAGAAACAAGTCGAGTAGTTTGCTTCACTGAATAGAATTGTCGGTCATTTAACATTTCTTTCGTAAAACAGTTGACTAAACATCTTACCTCGGTCTCTTTTATTAATCTGACGCTTCGTCGCGCGCTCAGCATCTGTGAACGCTAAACTCCGCCTACTTTGATTTGATTTGAATTCAATTACTTTGACATTGATGAGCGCTGTTTGCCGCTGAGGCAGAGCAGACTTTTAAAGCTTTTTTTGTCATCCTAACAAGAGCGCTGCGTAATCGAGGACAGCAGATGCTCATGTAGGCCTATAATTATCTTTATTGAAGTGAGTTAGGTTTAAATCGCAATCGTCAAGCATTAATTAATGATTTTTGTTGTTGCAATTTTACACATAATAATCCACGATGATCACAGTACACAAAACTGAAATTGCACGTCAAAATAAGTCAATATTTTTTGAGACCCACCCCCCAAAAAATAAATAAGCCTACTTTCCACAAATCACGTTTTCAGGGGAGCCCATGTATTATTAAGGGGAGCCCCTAGCTCCCCCGTAGTTCGCACCCTGCTCACCAGGATGGCCATTTTAACGTAATTTTGTGTGTAATTTTGCCGCTTAAACGCAACAAGCTGCACTTTTAGAGCCCCATATTTCAGCCTCGACTTTTAGTTTGTGGCTTCGGGACAATTTTCACGTCAGACGCGGGCCGGGCATCGGGCTTGTTTTAGGATTCCTCCTTATTTTTGTATTTTAGAAATCCATCAATTATTATGGTGATGAAAAGGATTAGCCGCTCGTGGAAACAATACCGCAACTGACAAGAGCAGCTCGACCTGTCTAATAGCACACATTTGTCTAGGTTAAACGTTTAAACTAACATTGTGATATGCTTTTTTAAGTATTTTATATAGATTTAATTTTAGTCAAGTGGTGATTTAAGAAGGCTAAATTGATCAAACATAATAGCCAAACTCACTATCTGCAGCTGGCCGATTGCTCAAAAGATACTTTAAAAACAAAAACTTGAATTTAATAAACAAATAAATTTTCCAAACATATTTCTAAATTAACTTAATAAAGAAACGAAATACGCTTTGCCATTAAAAATGAAACTGAACTATTTGAATGGCTAGAACAGCAGCTGTGTATTGGGGAAGAGAGAAAGAAAGACATGGGCTCCAGTCGGACTCGAGAAGGTCATTCTGATCATCTGCTGAACAAGGATTGGACTGGGGCGTATGTTTGAGGCCCGTGCAGGATTCTACTGAGCTTGTTTGGTACCAAAGTCAATTTGGTGCTCGCAAGGCGGTTTATACGGACGCCATTTGGACATGACTGAGTGCAGTGGAAACCGCCTCTGGAGCGCGCGAGTACAGAACGGCTTAAAAAGACGTGCAAATAAATAATAGGCTACATTTTAGTGACAATGCAACAATGACCCGAATAGGCAGGTGACAATTCTGTCAACTGTACCAAAATGCCAGAGAAAGACTTGTATCGCACCGTGCAGCTCTTTAGTGCAGACGAGATGCGCTGATTACGTGTTTTAAGAGAAAGTCAATGAGAGAAAACACAGCTGATGAATCCGTTTTCAAATGACCGATTTGATCTTCTGTGTGGATCTATTTACTCTTCAGCCTACAAGCTATAGGCTATTGAATAAATGTGAATATCCATCATTTTAAATTCGAAAGCTGCGGAAAGAGTAGAAATATGCGATATAGCCCATGCGCAATCCCGCATCAAATTCAGGACCGAATAAACATAATTGTATTATACAAAGATTTGTAAAATAGATTTCCATGACTTTTCCAAAACTTTCTGGGTTTATTCATTTTTCCAAAACTTTTCCAGGCCTGGAAAATGCGGTTTTAAAATTCCATGACTTTTCCAGGTTTTTCATGACCGTACGAACCCTGTTTATTGTATATTTAATAACTTATGTTGTCCATTTCTAAACTGCTGTTAGATGCATAAGAAATAATTAAGATTTTACGTAATTTTAATCTATAGAATACTGTTCAAATGTCATAAAGGTCATTGGTATTTTTTTTTTTTATCAAATATTATTATTCAGCAAGGATGCATTAAATTAATCAAAAGTGACAGTAAAGACATTTATAATGTTACAAAAGATTTCTATTTCAAATAAAAGCTGTTATGAACGTGTTCTATTCATCAAAGTATCCTAAAGAAATCAAATGTATAAGTTTCCACAAAAATATTGTGCATCACAACTGTTTTCAACATTGATAATAATCAGAAATGTGTCTTGAGCAGCATATTATTATGATTTCTGAAGATTATGTGACACTGAAGACTGCAGTAATGATGCTGAAAATACAGCTGCGCATCACAGGAATAAATTACACTTTAACATACATTCACATAGCTGTTTTAACTCGTAATAATATTTCACAATTTGTACTGTATTCTTAATTAAATAAATGCAGCCTTGGAAATCTTAAAGACTTTTCTTAAAAAAAAAACTAAAAAAAACTTGCCGACCCCAAACATTTGAACAGTAGTACATTATTTATATTTGTGCGCGCACACACACACACACACACACACACACACACACACACACACACACACACACACACACACACACTCATGGTGCTTCTTCACACATCAGCGACGGCTGGATCAATGCCAGGTCTGAGCATGGGCTTGGTTTGCTTTAAAGAGGTGCAGACATGTGGTGGCAGAGAACATAAAGCCGTAAGCAGTTGCATGAAGACAGAAAGCCAGAGCAGGTCAGATGAGACGGACAGAAGCCCTAAAGGCACCTCGGGCTGAGCTGAGACTTGACAGGCCTCTGCTGGAGCAGCAGCGGTAACGCAGGAGCCAGCCAGCCCAGAGAAGCACGCCTTACTCAGAAACAGAGAGGTGAGCTCCTCTTCCAAACTCTACAGGGGTTGTGCACAGGGCAAGACATGAAACGAGCGTGTGCAGGGACAACAACAGACACAGAAACAGAAGAAACAAGAGAGAGAGAAACACAAAAGCACTTCAGTGAGGAGAGAACAGATACTAATACACCATACACACACAGACTCACACACAGACTCACACACACACAGACAGACAGACAGACAGACACACACACATAGAGACACACATAAAGACACACACACACACACACACACACACACACACACAGACACACACACACACACACACACAGAGACACACACACACACACACACACACACACACACAGAGGCACACACAGACAGAAACACACACACACACACACACACACACGCACACACACAGAGACAGAAACACACACACACACACGCGCACATTTCAATATGAACAGAGCAGAGGTCCATGTGAGGGAACAACAGTGTGTGTAACCCAGAAACAGTCTTCAACGGGTGACGCATCAAGAATGTGAAACGGGTGCAAATAAAATGTAAAAATCACACAAGCAACACACGTGCAATATAGTCTTTGGCAGGAGCTGATAGTTTACACTGACTGATAAAAGAGTAACTTTAAAACATATACAAATAAACAGAAAAAGAAAGAGACAACGTGACTGCAACTGAGCAAACCTAAACAATGAGAGAAGCATTCTGCTAGAAAACGCAAAATATTCATGAGCAGTGAGGAAACCAAAGGACAGAATCAGCAAACATACAGAACTCAAAGAGCCAATCAGATTGAGAACTGCCTCGCCATTGGCTAGTGTAGAGGACAGGAGGCGTGCGTGTGTGTGAGACAGTTGGGATTATGGGTCGTCGTCTTAAATGTACTTAGACTCAAGCAGACGTGACGTCAGGAGTGACAGGTGTTAGCGAGGCATCCCAGAGGCACTGAAGTCACACGCTTTCCTTCACGGACAGCCGTCTGAGCAGCCATTTCAAGTCATTACAGAACGAACGGCCCAAATGTGTTTGTCAAGCTGTTTCAAAACAGGAATAAAATCTGGTCTTGTGCAAAAAAATTATGATTTTGTTTTGCTCAAGCACATGATATTTTTTTTAAGCTCTATGTATTTTCGGAAAACCATACAGCGAGTTGAATGTCTACTCACGATAAGTTTTCAACTCAATTTGGGAATATTTTTTGCTAATTCAGACCAATGCAATCAGAGTCACAATGATTTATTTTAATTTTTAATAATGATTTGATTCTGGGGTTCTAAGTGCATTCATACAGTAGATAAGATATAAATGCGACTAATGTGTTTTAAGTAATGAAAAGATTAAACGCATTAAATATGTGTCCTTACGGGCTACTAGAACAAAGAGTGCACAATTCAAAAATCCAGATTTTAAGATCAATATATGCGACCCTAGACCACCAGTCATAAGGGTATTTTTTTATTGAGGTTTGATGTATGGTTTTTTATGATAGGACAATATTTGGTTGAGATACAATTATTTAAATATCTGGAATCTGAGGGTGCAAAAAAAATCTAAATATTGAGAAAATCATCTTTAAAGTTGTCCAAATTAAGATATTAGCAATGCATATTACTAATAAAAAATTAAGTTTTGATATATTTACGGTACATATCTTCATTGAACAAGATCTTAATATCCTAATGATTTTTGGCATAAAATAAAAAAGGATAATTTTGTCCCCTACAGTGTATTGTTGGCTATTGCTACAAATATACCTGCACTGCTTACGACTGGTTTTGTGCTCCAGGGTCACATATATGCATTGGAAGTATTGGTAAATGATGTATTGAGAAACATAAGTGAATCGTTACACCCCCTTATTCAATGGAATATTAAAAGACACTTATTTACGCAATATCTTCCCAACTGTCCCACCGTGCAACAGAAAACACCCAGAGTGCACCAGCTTCCCAGCAGAGCAGAGCGAGAGGGGCATGCAGAGCGTCTGAGGCGGCGTCCGAATCCCGAGCAGAAGCACACGTACCCCTTGAGCCTGAAGGCGCAGGGAGGTGGCAGGGCTGCCCGTCAGACGCTTGTCCCACTGACTGGCCCTGGGCTCAGGCGTAGCCTCCATAAAACTGCGCTTTAGCTCACTAATGCTAGCCTGATGTTTCAACACATCCTCCTGGGTCTTATCCAAGTCCTTATTCAAGAGGCAGGCAGGGGAGGACAAAGGGACAACCAAGAACCAGCACATTAGTCATGAAGACAGCTGAAATACGTTAGAATCGAACCTCACTGCTCGTCTGACACACCCCAGCAGACGACGATGCTAAAGAGCTCCGTTCAAAGACCCAGCGGCTCTCTGACAGCTCGTGTGCACTCATGATGTTCGGCAGTAGGCCGCTAGGAAGCTTGCTAGATTTGGACCAGAGCTGTCAGGCTCAATAGCTATTGATATCCAGCGTTATTGCTTTAGTAGTAATTTGACACAAAAGAAAATGAGGTTGTGAGGGACAGAAATACACACTGGTGGAGCCCTGAAATACTAGTAAAAGTGAAGAACGAATGGGTGTGATATCATTACAAACTAAATCTGGTTAATCTGGGGTTTGAGTCCAAACATTTCGCCAGAGCACATTTCTGAACCACTGAAACAAACTCCAAACAAACTATGATTAACCAGATTTTATTCAAAATTGCGACACCCATTTATTCTAGGGATGCACGATATTATCAGAACGTTATCGGAATCTGACGATGTTTACATTTTAAGACTTTATCTGCAGATAGTCGTCATTTTGAATAAAATAGGATTTTTGAAAAACGATATGCCGATATGCCTTGCCGATAAGACCGATATCTCACATATGCTCAGGATGTGATAGTGATAAGTGATGCCTGAATTATGATTCAATTCTCTGTTTTGGATCGCGCATTTAATTTGAGAATGCATGTATCGTGCAGCAGCAGCAGGGGTCTCCCCCGGGTCCTAATGCCCGAAAGGTAATGTTTTTTGTTTACTTAGGGGGCGCTGTTGGCCAACTTGTAATAAAATGAAAGTAATATACACAAATCTCATTAAGATACTTGTGTTTCTGAATAAATAAAGCAGTATCGTAGTATTTACGCGAATTTAAAAAAAATCATTAAATTAAATAATTTAATATATACACAGATTTATGAAAGCTTAAATACAAGGAGCTCTAAAAGATTTTTAGACTATATTGTTAATGTTAAATCCACTGCATCTGTCTGAAAAGAAAAAACAGCAGAGATTGATTGTATTAGTTATTTTCAAGGCTTTCGATGTACTCTCATTAAAAAAATTACTTTAATAAAGTTCAATACTCATAACAAATTTAGCTAAAAACTAACCAAAATGAAAAATTATTTGTTTATCTTTTTTTTGCACAGGAGAGTCTTGGTGGTGTTTCAAAACAGAGGGAAATAAATATCGGTATTGGTAATCGGCCAAAATTATTAGAAAAATATTGGCATATCGGATATAGACTAAAATCTAATATCGTGCAACCCTAATTTTTTTTGTTGGTGAATTGTTTCAAACCATCAAAACTAACTTTGTTTCGGTGAGATTTGCTTTGAAATGACATCACACATTCGTCCAGCCATTTGTTCTTCCATTCTAATGGGTGTAAGATTATTTCTAAATTAATCTGGCTAAACCAAAGTTCGTTTAGAGTTTGTTTTGGTGGTTTCGAATAGTTTGCCACAGTAGACTTTCCAGGAAACTAATCGCAAGCAGTATACGGTTGCTTGGGTATTTCAAACTTATAAGTTTTTTTACGAAAACCAACTTTGGAGCAAGTCTAACAGAATCTTTGCATCTTGTACCTCCAGGTGTTCACAGTCCAGCTGACACTGCAGAATTTATGGAAAGTTGCATTTACAGCCAACAAATTGTAGATGCTAAAAATGAGCTTCGGGCCTTAAAACAGTACTATTGCTCCGACTGTACGTCTGTTCCTCATTCACTCATTTTCAATCATATCCAGTGAAATAAGCGGTCTACTTAAACCCTCTATTAACCAAGATCAATCATTCTTCCACATCTGAAGGGTCCTGGCAGTCCCAGTATAGGTTTGGTTCGCGGGGGTCAGGTGACAGGTCAGAGTCGGTGGGGAGCAGTGAGGCAGGACTTGTTTACACACTGAGGACTGGAGCGGTGCAGTGAGACACTGCTTCAGAGCCAAAGACACACAACTGCTTCTGAGACACTGAGTGCACACTCATCTAAAGTTGAAGTGTGAAGTGCACACTTTCTCTTGTTCCAGTTTAACACGTCGAGAATACATCAGCAGGCTGACACTGTGATTGATCTGTTTGCTTTTTATCAGGACCTCTATTTTTGACTCATTATTTGCCAAAAGGAATCAAAAATGCAAAACAACTATTTACTACTAGTGTTTGGTGACATTGATCACACACTTAAGTTTTGAACTCTGACATTTAGGCCACATTTTCCTGGTAACCACAAACCAAATCCTGTCGGTCTCAGGAGCAGGGTGCCTTTGACACTGACAGGGTCACCCCAGGATGAGTAAATCCATTTAGTTATAAAATCAATCACCACAACCGAAGCAGAAAGTCACCTGTCTGGTTAGGGAAATACTATTAGTGTTGTTATGAGAACCATTCCCACATGACATTTACAAAAACGTTATCACGTACATTCATTTCACCCGCAGACATGCACCCACTTTAACATGCAGCCCGCACACACCCCACACACACACACACACACTAATGCATGCACACACACACACACACACACACACACACACACACTAATGCATGCACACAAAGCCTGAGAGGAAGAGTGAGAGGCAGCCCAGGACAGTAGCCAGATAGGGGACACAAGTCCACTATCCATTATGCTTTAGCTCTTTCTTTGCTTCGTTTTCATTGATTGCATATGACATACGAACCTCCAACATTAAATTGCTATGTCTGACATATATATTTTCCCCCTGCACTCTCAACTTGCTCTGTGGATTAAAAATGAGAACACGTTTGAACAAAAAGGAAAAAGACAGATGGTAATGAACTGGAGTCAAATCTGATGAACATCTCTGATGAGGAGAATGGAAAATGAAAGTCTGAGAGCACCAGCGACAATGCTTCTACTGAGCAATTATCATTGCAAATTATATTATCAGCACATCAATTTGAGCGTTGAACTGAAAACGTTCTTGAATTTACGCCAGCAACTTCCAGATTTAAATTGATCTTCAATCTCATGTTCACTAGAGCACTAATGAGCTCTCAGACTTTCTGATGTGACCAGGCTGATCCAGTTTGGTTTATTTATGACACTACTGATTTCATGATCTGTATCAGGGTCCAAACAACAGGCAAATCAGCATTTGATCACAAGTCAATCTAGCATTGCTTAGCCAGTCAATCAGCAAATTACTCCAGAGAGCTCACGTGATTTGAGTTGAAATTACATGAAAAACCACAAGATAACAGCAAATAAAAACAATCAAACATCACCACAGCAAAGAAAGCCACGATTCCACATCAAACAACCACGATGCAAGAGCCCCATCACTTTCAATTGGACAAAAACATGAAATTAAAAAAGACAGTGAATTACACCAATTTGCATCTCAAACACAAGTGAAAGACCTTTCTCTCAGGAGCGCCAGTGCCATCCGTCTGCTCATGCCGTCAGAGATAAAAGATGAAGATTAGTTCAAAACATGTACGACAATACCTCCGGACTGTGTGATAGCTATATGTATATGATTATAGATGCATGCTGGGAAGGTAAGCAGACCTCAAAGGCCGTTTCAGAGGTGATGAATGTGGCTGCATCCGCGTTTGGCTTCTCCATGACCTCCACCTGTGGACTCTAATTGGTGGAATAATGGACAAAATAGTCTGAAAAGGTGAAATGGATGATGGGAAGGCCTGAATCCCCAATCAAAGTGATAAGGAGCGAGCCCTGAGCTCTGGGACAGGCTGGTCTGAGTGAGATGCTGCTTTTCTGTTTGAGACTCTTATAAAATACCTGAAGGACTATAATGAACTCTGGGGAAATCTATCCAAAATACATATAAATGTGCTGTTTAATGTAAGATTAAAGGGGTCATTTGATGCGGTTTCATGTTTTCCTTTCTCTTTGGAGGGTTACAAGCGGTTCGTGCATATATAAGATCCGTAAGGTTGAAAAAACTAAAATCTCAAACCCAAAGAGAGATTCTTTATGAAAGTTAAAACTCGTTCACGCATTCAAACACGCCCCACACATCTACATCACTGTGTGGGAAGATTTACATGACACCGCCTGAATGTTTATGCAAAGAAAGAAGGCGGAACTTTTGTGTGTTTCCGTCAACATTCCCGTCACACGCTTGAGGTATTCGGCCAATCACAATGCACTGGATAGCTGGCCAATCAGAGCACACCTCGCTTTTCAGAACGATGAGCTTTGACAAATTCGACATGTTTCAGAAAGGCGGAGCAACAATAGTGTACGGTATGTGGAAAATAATGTTTTTGAACCTTAAAACGCATAAACACTGCATTACACCAAATACTAAAAATAATGTTATTTTTAGCAACGTCATATGACCCCTTTAAAGCTGGCCGAGTGGTTCGGGTCTAATAAGCGCTTCAGCTGAAGTGGGGAAAGAGTTTTTTCAGACAGGATGTGGACTATAAATAGAGTCCCACTGAAATGCTGCTGATTTAAACAGTTACAATCTGAGCGCAGGGACTAATCTGCATTTCACACTGAAAATCTGGCACTGGAAGGTGGAGCGGGAGAGAGAAGAGCTATAGAGGCAAACAGCGACAAAATGCACACATTAGCGATTAGGAGGTAGGCAGACAGGGAGGAAGGAACGGGGAGGTCAGGGGTCAGTTTAGGCGGCAGGGTCACACTGCATTTCCTCTGGAGCACTAGTCTCAGTCGTGACCTCCGCCGGCCTGAAGCGTGCGAGCGTTTTCGGCTCCAGATAGCATAGGGACAGGGCCAGAGGCAACGCCAGCAGCAGAGACAGAGCCATCGACTGGCAGGCGGAGAGGAATACGGCGAAGATGAGCAGGAAGGAGGGCAGGAGGGAAGGGGAGGAGAGGGGCAGGTGACGGTGCAGTCCGGCGGGGAGCAGCAGAGTGGCGCAGTCCTCCGGCAGACAGGGCAGACTGATGTAGCCGTCCTCATCCAGCAGCGAGGGCAGACGCAGACCCCTGCAGAAGCGAAGCACGGACAGACCCAGCCGGGGCAGTACGGAGTGGGGCTCTTCGGACGCACCCTCGCCGCTGCTAGAGTCTCCGGCCGGCCAGCTCACAGGCTCAGATTCTGGCTCGAGCTGGAGGTCAGGCTCCAGCTGGAGGTCGGGCTCGTCCTCGGAGATGTCAGACAACAAATCCAGCTCAGAGATGGTGTCAAGGGTGGGCAGCAGGGAGGAGAGGGTGGAGGAGGATGGGGAGAATGGGAACATGAAGAGAGACTGTGTGGGTGCAACGACAGAATGCAATGTGCATGGCAAAAAGACATGGTGGAGTGCGCGGGGAAAGAGAAGGGGAGAGAGAAACACAACATTAGTCAGTGAGCCGAGTCGAGGTCGGGGGGTGAGGGATGACACATTAGGAAAGACTCTGATATTTAGGGGTGTGCTAGTGTGTGTGTGGGCAAGCGTTAGACAACATAAGCTGGCAGAGTGTTGGTGCAGAAGCTTGGGGGGAGAGAGGAGGGCATTTTCACACCAGACTGTGGAGTCCACCAATCGATCTCGATTCGGTTTCTTTAGAGGCCGTGAAAGCGGTTCTCAATGAGAGCCCGTTCACATCAAGGACGATAACTATAAAGATAACGATAAAGATATCGTTCTCAATATTAAAGAACAGCAGAGTCCACACCACAGCTATAACGATAAAGGCAGAGAGAAACAATATCGTTGGAATTACTATCAAAACGATTTTTTTCACAGCTGATGAACGATAAAAGCATTAGCACCCAATTAGAATCAATCCTGATCTCACGAGCTGGAGAATTTAAATCGGCAGACGAGTGTGCGCTTAGAATAAACAGACGATATTGTCCGCTGGTGTGGACGCTAATATCATTATTGTTCTTGGTGTGAACAGTCCATAAGAGTGTCTGAATTACGGCTCACGGTTGGTTTAAAAGCAATCTGGACTAATTTGTGGAAGTAAACAACTATTGACAGTGCATTATTTTGGTATAGAAATATTATCGGGCACCGATAGCGACATACAGCGCAGTTGTGCTACCGGCATCCCGAGATTGAATCCCGACTCGAGGATCTTCCTCGATCGCAATCCCTATCTCTCTCCCACTTCACTTACTAGTAGTTCTGATCTGTCCTGTCATAATAAAGCCAAAAATGCCATATTATATATATATATATATATATATATATATATATATATATATATACACACATATATATTCTTCTGTTAACATTAGTTAATAAACTATAAGCTAACTAATGTTTAAATTAATAATAAGTAATATTAATATTTATATTAATTTACAAATTCAGTACTGTTTTCGTTCAGTATCCATTTTAAAAACTATCGGTTGATTTATCGGTATCGGCCAGTGTGGTCCAAGATATCAGTATCGGTAGAATCCACTATCGGTCGACCTCTAGATGTGTTTATCTTTTTATTCTTTAGCCCAGTTCGCACTGCTTTAGTTCCAGAACTAAAAGTACAGTACTAAAGTACTGGGACAATTTCACGCAAACTATTTCCCAGTACCATTTAAAGGGTTGCATTCGTACCAACAGTGGGCACTAGGAAGTGACGTAAGCCGGTCGTCAGCGACGTCGTTTGTGCGTGGCGTTCAACAACGTAAACAAAGAAGAACAATGTTAACAGGAGGACGCTGTGATCGGAGCTGTGTTTTTGTTGTCTCGCGGGTTTCACAATAATGATATTATAAAATATAAGTTGATACAATGTTTACACAGTGTTTTAAATCATGGCGGGTGAGGGCGTTTTGGAACGCGTTTAGCGAATCAGCGTACACTTACCTATGTTTCTATGTAACTGTTTTAGACCCTACTCTGAAGTAGGAGCTAATTTAGTTCCTCCAAACAGAGTTCCGGCAACTAAAACCGTTCCTAGTTCCCGCGGTGCGAACATGCCAAAAAGTGGGTAGTGCGAAAGGGCCTATTGTCTCACATACTTTACGTCTGTGGCAGAAGCTACACAGGTGTACAAACCGCTAGTGGAGAGAAAGTGAACTCTGGTTCAGACCCAGTGTGAACACGCCCTGAGAGAAACACAGAGGCATCTATCTGGATTGTAATGTCCTAAATGAGAGTAACTCAATTTAACTCTTCAGTGGGCTGGACCTACATCATATCTAACGAACAGGCCGGTGACGACCAAAGGGGTGGAATGTCGGTCGCCACGGAAACAGCCAATAACGGGCTAGATAACACTGTTATGGTCACAAAGCTGATTTGTTACTCTTATTGTCTCAAAGCGCTAAAATCCTCCATTGGTTTGCGTGTGGGGTGTCTGTGAAAGACTCTCTTCAAGTGAGAGCTGTAGGTTACGGAAGGAATGCCAACGCTCCTACAGGGCTCACGGACGCCATGAATACAGGCCTTTGACGGACAGAGAAAGGTCAAGTCGGGGTGGCAGATCGACTCGAGGCGTACGGGTCAGCTGGGGATGGAGGTTTCTTTGGGTATTGTTCAAGAACCAGACAGTGTGAGCTGGGTATGTGTGTGTCTCCAAACAGAGGAAGATCCCAGTGTATTACAAAACATTTAGGCAGCGTGATTCTAGGGTTGGCTTGAGTTATCATTTCAACAAACCAAACCAGAATCAATAACAAAAAATTGGGGAAAGATGAAACACCAAAATAAGTATTTTCATTAAACATCCTAAGAGAGAAACTCAGTTTTGCAGTGTGAGAGGAAAGGTATCTGTACGTTTAACATCTGAGCAGTACGTTTAGCTGAGTAATAGCTAGTTATTGTTCCAGAGCACTTCCTATAGAGCTGAGGACTGTGATGAAGAGGGTCTTTCTCACCTTAGAATCAGAGTTGAGCTCCAGAGACGGGCCGTTCTCTCCAGCACCTGCAGCTTGACTGTAATCACTCACGTTCACCACAGGAGCTGCCGCCACACACACACACACACACACACACACACACACACACACACACACACACACACACGTTAACCAGTAGTCCTCATGTTCATATCTGCAAACAGTGCTGTCTGAAACCACTTTACATTTAAAGTGAACAGTTGTGGGATTTTAAAATGTAGTTTTGCACTATTTACAGGTGACTAAACTAATTTAGGTAAATAAGACATTTTCAAATTCTTATTCAACATTTCTCTCAAACTTTATGTTGGTCAATTCTTCGATTTTTATTGACAAATTTTGAATTAAACTAGTAACGAATCTACAGCAGAAACAGTGATCTCAGATGCCACTGTATGACTAAACATGTATATATTCATTAAATGTCTGGATTTAAAAAAATCATAATGTTTATTAAAAATCGATTCATAAATACCTCAGCTAGAACAGGATGGCATACATTTTGTACTGAAAATAATAAATAAATAACTGATGTTCCCAAGACAATCACAAATCTACTCTCTACTGCTCAAACTCAAGCCCTGTTTACACATGAACCGTTTCTCATGAGGACATCTATATAAATACATCAGCGTGGCACTAAAACTCATGCATTCAGATATCAATTCATTTGTGGTAGAGGAGCAAGTTTTGTGATCATATGAACCCGAGAAAATGCTGCTCACATCAGTCACATGACTGTTATCTGTAAACAAAACATCTGTTACTGCGTAGACAATTAACTTTTTTTAACTTTTTATTCATCAAAGAATCCTGAAAAAAGTATCACAGGACCCAAACAAATATTTAGTTTCAACACTGATAATAAATCAGCATATTAGAATGATTTCTGAAGGATTATGTGACATTGAGGACTGAAGTAATGATGCTGAAAATGCAGCTTTGATCACAGAAATAAATTATATTTTAAAGTATATTAATAACAGAAAAAAACGTTATTAGAAATTGCAGTAATATTGTGAAATTTTTAATCAAATAAATACAGCCTTGATGAGCATAAGAGACTCAATTAAAAAACATAAAACATCTTACAGATCCAAAACTTTTGAATGGCAGTGTACTAAAAACAAATCAACATGGTAGTATGCAGCCCCTGAGGTCAAATGACATTTACATCCAAAGACCTCTCTCTCACACACACACACACACACACACACACACACACACACGCACACAAACACTCACACTCACACTCACACTCTCACACTCTGGATATGGTTCTAGTAAACCAGAGTAGCACTAGTCCACTCTTCTGAATATAGAGTACTAGCACTCAAACATGCACTATAACCCGTGAGATTCACAGCAGCACCGCTCTGTATTAGGAGCCTGTGAATACTGGATCAGATGGGAGGAGGAAAGAGGAACATGTGAGCGCTCTTCTCGCTCGGCATCGGCATGACCTGCTTTGAGCGGTGTGAAAGTAGGCTAATGTAGCCTGCACTGCTGGGATGTCCGTTTCATCATGTCACAATGTGACAGCTCTAAATAGCCGCAGAACTGTGCTACACGCAGTTTCCCATGCATCCACCAGGGGGCGACCTCAACATTACTAAAACACCAGAGCAGTGACTGGATTCCCAGCAGGATGAAAAACGGGGTCATTTTAATGGAGAGGAGCTGGGAAAGCAGAATCTCCGAAGCTCTCATCAGCGTTCATACCACCGGTGCATGAATGAGTTTACGTCCCGACACACAGGGATGATGTGTTTTGTGTTATGATGGATTACTGAGCGTCCGTCATATGATGCTGATGTGTGCTCACAGTAGCAAGAGATTCAGTACTGAGAGAAGAATAATTCAGCCTGAGAGCGCTAAACGAGGTGAATGCTGACCACGTGCTAACCAGTAAAAAATGAAAGGGCTAGATGCGCCAATACATAACCCCCGAAAACAAAACTGAGATTCTCCAGCATCACACCACACAAAAATAAACCCTCCTGCTCACTGCTGGAAAGACTCGGGGCAGAAGAGACACACAGCTGATATTGACCATAGCTGAAGCTATCTTTAGCCCGATCGCTCACAATGTTGACCAAATCACTGCTTAATAAAGGAATGCTTTGAGTGCTCAACATTGATGCTGCGTGATGCTCATCAGCAGAAAATAACTCACTCTTCCCCCAGTTTTAAAGAAACCATGAAATGGAGCACCAAAACGTTCTTGATGTTGACACACATAAGAGGTTACTCTACAGTAAAAGCATGCCGCAAGTTTCAAAACCTTCAAATACGAATGAGTGTGAACATCTGGATTTGAAATCAAGAGAATGGTGATGTCACGAACACGCCCCCTTAATATGTGTCATCATCGTCTGCTCTGAACAACTGCATCTGTCCATCAATCACAAGATCATACTGCTGCTGGAGAACGATGTTGAGTACGGCCGTCAAACGCAGACATTGTTCTGTCGGAGGAAAACATAAATAAAGATCCGAGCATTAGAAATGCATGACTGAAGTTGATTTCTAATGATGTGCATGAGCGACTTTAAGATAAAGTTTTCATTTGTTGTTCATATTTCACAATTCTAAGCACGCGGGTGGTTTTCACGTTATCTTTATTGAAAGATACAGCAGTGCCAAACATGTTGTCCTCAGAGAAAATACAGCTCAGCGCATTTATTTAGTATTTTACAGTGTGTTTGTAATAAATGTCAAACCAGCGGTTAACGCTATTAAAACACCAAACAACCAAAACAAATGTTTAACCTTTGGCAAATGAATGAGACACAATGTGATTTCTCAAACCTACTTAAGCGGAGCATCTAGTAATAACAGTACTTCAAAAACTATATACTGAAAATGAAGCGAGCAAGAGCGATTCCCACACTGAAAACAGATTCTGGGAATCTATCACAGCACTTGCCATCTCCAGCATCAAAACACACCACGTGCTGTAAATGAGGGCGTGGCTACAGTGTAACAGAGTTAGCCAATCACAGCTATATATCAGCAAGACGACACGCCCCTTAAAATTAAGCTTTTTTTCCCAGAGAGCGAAAATGACGATGGAAATTATAATTTTTTACAAATATTGGACCTTTTTTGGTGGGAAAATGTCTGCAAACTAACTTTGATAAAAGTTATATATACATCTGAAATGGCATTTCATGACTCCTGAAGTACAACATGCAAAATAAGTGTACTGCTGCAATGCCAAGAGGGTTTACAGGTCAAAATGTTAAGCGAAATACTTGATTTTCTTCAATATTTGTATGCAGTGTTTTGTTTGTGCAGTGTCCGCTCCGCTCTGACCCTGATCAGCGGCGTTTATCATGATCAGACACAGCAGCCTGACGCTGATGCTTTCTGTGCTTCATTCTGCTCTGCCTATAAAACCCTCATTTCCTCTGAGCTCATCTCTCCTGCTCGCTCCGCAGACAGGAAACAGATGTCCCTCATTTCCTGTGTCTGTCCACAGCAGCGAGCCGGGACAATGCATACACAGCAATACAACACAAGATCACCCCTCAGCCGAAAACATATCAGGACACGAGACCGCAGATAAACAAACCTGGGCTCATTCATGCAGAGAGAAACAAACATGAGAATCCAGAGGTGAACAACAAGCATAATAAATACCGAAACCCCGTTCACATGAGCGGTGATTTACTCTCTTTATCATGCTTTAAGACTGTATGGAGCAGATGCTTTTGGTTTAGAGTTCAAGCGTCATTTGTCCAACCAAATTAAGTGTTTAACCCTGAAACTGACCTCACAGAAACATCTGCATTTTTACATATTCATTATTTATTGTTTATTAATCTGTCTTCTTCATAGGGACTGCTGCAGCTGATTTCAGGTTTACCATCCTAGTAAGGTCATTTGGACTCTTATAATGTAGGTTAAACTAGTACACACACACACACACAGAGAGAGAGAGAGACCTCTGCTGAATGGCCTCATTCACCGCTGGGAGATTTCCTGCAGATAAAGAGTTCATGGCCTGGAAGCTCACACGGCCTGGGGAAGAGTTCACTGACAAACACACTGCGGCAACATCAGCCGTCACGCTTGTTTTCTGCTCCTCTGAGGGTACAGATGAGATTTGGGCATGCTGTATTGAAGAAAACAAACAGGCGCTGTGCCTCAGTGCCTTTCTAAGTGCCGACGCTGACTGGAGGAGACCAGAGAGTTTGTGGGAGCAGATCAAAGACTTACTGTGTGTGTTTGTGTGAGACGCTGGCACACACACACTCACACACATACACACACACACACACACACACACACACACACACACACAGACACAGACACATAGACACACACACACACACTCACACACACACACACACACACACACACACACACACACACACACACACAGACACACATACACACACACACACACACACACACACACACACACACAGATGTACCATGGCCTGAACACATAACATCACAGGCCATCCTATGCGACATTTAATATTTATTAAAATATTACATAAGAGTGAATAATTTCAGCAATTGGTTTTGGCTAAGTATATTTTCAGCTGGGCTGTATTTCAGATATTAGAAATAAAATCACAATATTACTGCTGATAATATAAAATGTTTACATCAAAGTAAGCCAAACTAATAACCGCTTTTTAATTTCACAAGTATGGTGGGAATCTTCAGGCACTTCACGATCCGATCCGATCCGATTCTGGGAGTCACGATCCAAAACGATTCTAGATCTACATTTTCCCCCAATTAATTATTCTGCTGTGCAAATATATATTTACATTTTAACCAAATTTGCCGTTTCTATGCTTTTTGTTTATGGAATCTCAGTAATTATCATTATCAACTCAATACCACGATGTGTCACATGATCAGTTTTCAATATTACTGCACATGGCTACATTTTCATATAAATTGTATATCAAATTTATTTTCAGCAAAAGTTAGCCTGCTTTTTATATATATATAGCTTATAATAAGCAGGCTACTTTTTAAAACAATTACTTGTTTTAATTTGTTTTACAGATAATAGTTATGTGTTTTTCTTTTTTCCTCAGCAATATTGCCGTTTTATTATTACTGATGAGGTCATATACAGCGGCAGCATCCACACTCACAGATCTATGTCGATATATCGGATGTTTTGTCCTGCTCTGAATACATAACTGACTGTGTGTACATTAATTTCATATAATAGTATTCGGAAATGCAATAGATCTTGGAGGACGAACAAACAGAAAGCGCACGTGAAAGTCTGTCAGTAAGCGAGTTTCATGCATCTAATAGTACTGCATGCAAACGCTATAAATGAAAGCACACCTAAAGTAAACACGGCGGGCGGGGGTGGGGGAGGAGCACACGCTGTCAAGCAGTGCACATGTGTCACAGTGCAAATACCTGTGCAATGAAGCCTGCCGCGTTTGTCTATAGCGGGGGGAAAAACAAGCTCAGAATCAATTCTGAATCATTGAAGAGAGAATCGAGAATCTATGACCATTGCTTTCAAACTCCTGTATATGCGTTTTACTTTTTACAACTACATTGACCATTGTAGCCAATTACAGCCATTTCTGTTGAGCACCAATCAGATGTTTCAGTCGGTCTGGAGGCAAACTCTAGAGGCTTTCGTTTAGCATGTCTCAACTAACAACATAAACGCATAGTAAAAAAGATACTCACTCAAGGGAACGCTCCTTTCTCACTTCGTCTTATTTTTCATGCCACTAGCTACTCACTACAAAGGACTGGGAACTGGATTTAAACGTGAGATTCAACCCAAAAACATTTTGGCGCAACAAACACAACTTTTTGGTAAGGAAGATTGCACTTTGTATAATTTTTCATATTGTTGCAGTGGTACCTTTAGTTCAAAATTATTTTAAATGTTTATTTTTAGTTTGGTTATTCCGTCAAATAAAACAGTAAGAGTATGTCTACAGTATGTCTTGTAAAAAAAAAATATATATAACAAAAATTAACTGCTTATTATAACTGTTGTCTCCAGATGAGGGACACAAAAATCCCCCCAAAAAAACTCTAGGAATATATATCATCATGTCTTAATAAACATAGAGAGATACATTTTTAGCTGTATTGCCCAGCCCATATTTCCAATTCCAATTAAATGGCACGTGTCAAGACAAAGTGGATTTGACATGAACGTTGTTCTGATCAGCCGGACACCACCACACTGACTCGACCGATGAATGGGGATGTCATACAGAGCCGTCTCATTTAGTAACGAGACCTAGTGTTACGGTGACACACAGACAGAGCAAATGAGGTGCGGTACCTCCGTCAAGACTGCGAGAGATGCGTTTGCTGGATGTGCGCTGGAAGCAGGGTGCGGGCCGGTCGATGAGGGAGCTGGCCTGTCGTGTCTGCGTCTGCGTTCGGCCGCTGAAGCGGAACTTGGAGCCCAGAGTCAGGAACTTGGTCTTGGTGGGCTGTTCGGGAGAAACCAGCCTGTGAACAGAGACAGACATCAGCGCTCAGAGGACACATACTACATGTGCTCGGATGTTCATTATGTCTTTCTTTCCAAATCATCAAGTCGTGACCTATTACTGACGTCAGATGTGACAGAAAAGACAACCGACAGCAGGTAAAAGGGAAGTTTTATTGCAACAAAAAAAGATATATTAGTATTATTTTTCCTTCGTAGTGTTGGTCTTGTAATGTGGGCCTGATAGATTCAGTAGGTAATGTACATGTACTGTAATAATAAAAGTATTCCATAATGTAAGTTAACTACGTTTAGGTAGTTAACAGACAGAAACAGACACACACACAGAGACACACACGCACAGAGACACACACAGAGACACACACAGACACACACACACACACACACACACACACACACACACACACACACACAGACACACACAGAAACATAGACACACCCACAGACGCACATGCACACACACACACATAGACACACACACGCAGACGCACACACACACACACACACACACACACACACACACACACACACACACACACACACACACACACACACACACACACACACACACACACACACACACACACACACACACACACACCCTCCTGTGAGGCTGCAGCCACCTGAAGCCTCTCAACTCATCAAAAACTATTGCTGATATGTTTACCTGAAGAAGGTGTGGTGCTCAACGCAGACTTTCCAAACTCTTTTGGCGGCCCGGTGGTTGGGCAGCTTGAATCCGACTGTGCTCTCGAACTGCTCGGCCTGACACACACACACACACACACACACATAAATCATCAGTATTACTGACAGTGATTGCCATCAGCCTCAGACACGTGTTTTGCTCAGTCGTACCTCTCCTGGCCTGATCTTGATGTAGAAGTTACTGCGTTTGTAGGAGATCTTGAGGATTTTGGGCCAAGCAAAGCGGTTTATCCGCAGACGATCCTTATAGATAAGCAAACCATTTGCACACACTCCCAGCATGATATCCACTCCCTCAGAGTCCTGGGAACAGAGAGGACATCACATCCAGTTTCAGCTCAGATCTGCTCACACTCAGACACATCTGTGCTTTACGTCAGGAGTAGATCAGTAAAAACTGAAACAATCTGAATAACTGCTAGAAAAATAAAGACAACCCCCCCCCCCACACACACACACACACACACACACACTGTGGACTCCTACTGGTTTTATTAGGGTTGCTCAATATATCACCCCAATTTTGGTTACTAACCAGTATGCAGCTTTATTTAGTTTTTTCACCGTCATATTTGGCCAACATTTAATTGTTCTGCCTTTTCAATACAGTAATACTGTATTGTAAAATATTTTTACAGAATAATTAGACATAGTAGTAATGAGTAATATTAATACTGATATGAAATTAACATACTGATAAAAAAGATACAGCCTGAGTGCACTGTAAGTAGCTTTGATAGAAGTGTCTGCTAAATGCATAAATATAAATGTACTTATTATGCTGTTAATATTGGGGTTAGGGTTTGGTATAGTGTTAGTTGCGTGTGATGATGCATCATTTATTGTTAAAACTATAATTAAGTACACGTAGCATGCAATTAATTCATCTTAAAATAAAGTGTAACCAAATATTGCTAACTACTAGGAATAGCAATTTTGTCTTTATTATCTATATGATACTTTTTGTGTATTTATGTTATATATATATATATAAAGTATATAAAATCATTTATTTTATAATACTTCTATTGTTTGTGATAAATATATAAATAAATATTACACTATTAATCTAATTAGAAAAAAGAACTTTGCAATTTTGGAATGATTTAATTTGCTATTTTTAAGGACATTCTAAAATAGATGTGATGTCAGATGTGGCCTATATGTTTTCTCCCCCTCACATTTGTATAGTATTCATAACATAAATATGATTTTATAATACTTAAAATCATAACAAATATGATAAATATGATCTGATTTGGGACACCTAGAAGAAAACTTTTTGCATTGTTAGAATGGTTTACTTCACTTATTTTTGATGAGCTTTCAGGACATCCAGTAACAGATTTAGCTTATAGTGTGTGGCAGCGTTCTCAATTGTTACCCACAGCCTTTCGCTGCTTTGCTCAGATCTATATTATTATTCCTTTTACCTTAATTATTCTCGTCATCAAGAAATCCTCACCTCTTCCATCTACACTTGACCTTCTGTCACTAGAACTCTCGATTCTGTTCGGTTTCATTACTATACAAATAATAACGTGTCCTAACAAATAAATAAATTACTTGTTATGCGTTAGACTAACACATTTGTCACAACACTTAAATATTGCTGCTTTCGTTTTTTCTCATTGCTTCTATTATCCTCATGTGTAAGACGCTTTGGATAAATGATTAAATGTAAATTAACATGCGTTTCAGATGTGGAAAATATCGGTATATTTTCAGAAAAAACAATAAAATTATGTGTGAATGTTTAGATTGGACTGTTGTGTTTTGCTCTGAGAGCTTCAGGAAACACTGGTTTAGTATGTTTTAAAGGATTGTTATTACTGCAATCATTTGGACTCGTCGCTCAGTAACACTGAAAGTAAAGCAGGTCAGCGTTCTCGAGAGAAACTGACACCCATCGTAACACACAATAACTATAAATCACTCTTAATATAATCATAAATGGCATCCATCATTGCCGGCGCTCCAGCACTTATCTGAATGCGTTTCTGTAACGTCCTAAATGGATCTTTCGGGCCGTGGAGCACTGATTATTGATCCGTCTGTGTTAACCGCACAATCAATAGCACTGATAACAGATTGAACTCAGACTATCCGTCGCCACGAGAGGCTTTTAACACGAGCACGGCTCCCGCTGATCTCTCACACATCAGCGCATCAGTAAGTGCTCAAAGCCGCAGGTGTCCAGTGAACTCTGACCCCCGGAGGAGAAAAAGAAGAAGTAAACACAACGAGCTCTGTTGAGAAACATCTAGATGTTTTTGCATTGTGACATTTTCTTGATCAAAACTAAGTGCTGGAAATATGAGCAATTTAAAAATAACTGATATGCTGCACAAAATATTAGTGTAAATATTAAACAGGCATAAAGTGTGATATAACCTTTACAACAATCCCTGCATATTTCAGCAAAGATGTTTTTATACAGACCGACATAACTAAACTAATAGCAGTGTTATTTTAGTATCATTGAGATTATTATTAATATTTACATTATTTTACTAGTTTTTCCAAATATGTCTAAAGAGTTTTAATTTCAGTTATTTTAGTATATCAAGCTAAACTAAATGAAAAAGAAAAAGAAAAAGCTGAAATTAAATAATTGATTTAAATGTCATTTTATTTGAATATTTTCTGTTTCTGGTTTTATACATTTTATTTCATTTCAGTTCAAGTAACGGAAGTGTTTTATTATGGTTTTAATTTTAGTTGAGCATAACAAACCTAACTAATACAGCACCATGCGTCAGTTGTTAAAGATCACGAGCTTCTGAAGAAAACCGCTGTGCTAACACACGCACAGTTTGGACTAGAGACTGCGATCAGTCCCGCTGGGAAAAGAGCCGGGAGCTGATAGTCCTGTGAGGCTTTAAACATGGCAACAGTATATTTTTCCCAGAGTCTGAGTGTTTGTTCAGCTGAAGCTGTGCCTCCGCTGCTCTCTAGAGTAATTCTGTTCATAATGCTGTTCAAATACAATGGCTGCATGTATCCAATATGTGCTTTATGTGGACTGCCAGTGACCAAAAACAGTCTTCAGGAGTCGTCCTGAAAAATGAATCTGGAGATGATGTACCTTGGCGTGATGCAGGTCTACACCGTACATGGAGAGCTTCTTGGCATTTTCCAGAAACTGTGCGTCTGCCTGGGCTGGAGTCATTCCCCTGAAATAGCAGGTGGAGATATGAGACAGGTGTTATCAAGACACATGGGCACTGAGCAGGTCACAGCAGATTAGCACTGATTATCCTCCGATCATCACGAGGACTGGAGTTTGAGGAGCGCTTCACCGCCACATTCAGCTCTTTTACTGTAGAAGCTGAAATCATAAGACCGCTGGTGAGCCTCACATGTGTCTGGCTGAGCGAATCAAACCGACCAAGCGCTTTACTCCCAGCATCTCATGACTTCAGAGAAGCACGTGGAAGAATATTCCTGCTGTCGAGACAGATTTGAGGATCATATGCCTAATTAGATCAGAGCTGCTGAGCGGGAACATGATGCGACTAGTGGCGTCACAATCAATCCCAGTTATCATTTCACATTTACAATGCACAGCTGCAGCGTATATTCACCTGCATGACATTTTTATTCAATATATACATGTATTGAAAATGGTGTACTAATATACCATTACATATAAAATATTGGTTGAGTAATATTGGATTTTTTATATAATAATAATAAATTATACATAAAAAATTTGAATAAACTGATTATTTTGCGGATTCTAGTGAAATCGAAATATTAAATATGTCTAATAATGTTCTTTCTTCCTATGAGGCGGTACAAGCAAAGGCCAAATATAGTCTATTCCATAACTAAAAACATAAGATCCACAAATAAAATTCATAATGTGAGGCGTTTAATAATAAACAAGCCTGAAGTATACAGAGACTCATTCAAACAGATGAAGCAGATCAAATATGCATCGTACAACCATCTTCAACACATTTCAACATCATAAAGTAGTAAACCCTATCATAATTCATGCACAGCAGATCATAAGCAAACACCCGCATAACTGTGCATTGTTCACTGAATGCAAACTGCAGGCCTGCAGAAACAGTGCAATGTTTTGACTTTGAACACGCAGCGCTCACATTTATTTACTGAAATCCGCCTGTTTGAACTTAAATCAGCACATTAAGCTGTGTTTCGATTCCTGTAACACCTCTTAAAATGAAAATGAAGACTTCTGTAATACTATATAAGACTGTTGTCAGACCTGTGGGACTTGTGCAGCTCCACCACCTTCTCCTCCAGCTCCTTGGTCTGGTTTGGGGCGAACTGGAAGTCTGAGATGTAGTCCAGACGATGCTCCTCGGGGTCGTGGTCCCCGAGCTCCGCCTGCACGGTGTAGGAGCCCAGCAGAGCGTGTGTGACGAAGGAGCAGGGCAGCCGGCCCGAGGCGATGTCCTGCCTCAGCTGGAGGCACAGCAGATACCTGCAGAGACCAGGAGAGAAGCCATGAGCCAACACCTGCAGCCTTTCAGAGCGGCCAGCGGAGGAGAGCAGCTTCTGTACCTCGTGATGTCCTCCATCAGCTGCGACGGGTCCGGAGGGTAAAACTTCACAATGAACGCAAACTGCCACTGAGAGTCTGATGCAAAACACACAGATAAAGAGGATGAGAGCGGAGTAAACATAGCGCAGGACAATAATTCAATATGTATTGCGATATTGTTTTTCAATAACGGTGATATGATTTTTCCCATTTGTGGTGGTTGACTTTCGCCCTATTCAGACGAGGCTAGTTTTCTTGTCACCAAACCCCTGCGATTTTCTTTTACCAATTCGGACGGGACAAACATCTCAGTGTTTATTACCGAAGCGAGAGGGTCTGTTTTGGACATCAGGTGCATTGCGTTAGTCATTCGGATTGATAGTATAACAGTTTTACTACAAATACCATGGTGAAGCTATATGGCTAGTAGTATAGCAAAACCATATTAATGTGCGTTTCTTTCTTTATTTGTAGAAAACCCATGTTTCATTTTTATAAAGGTACATATGTAATTGAGTGCAGAAATGAAGGCGAGTAATCTCACCTGATGCTGATAGCCAGTCTTAAAGGGACAGTTCACCCAAAAATGAAATGTCTGTCATCATTTACTCACCCTCAAGTAGATCCAAACCTGTATGAATGTCTCCGCAAAGGAAGATATTCTGAACAATGTGTGAGCAAACAGAGCAGTTCTGGGGCATAGTATTATTTTCTCTACTATGGAAGTCAGTTTTCTCAGAGGATCGCGGAGTTTGCTGAAAAACAGTTGTTCATTTGCTCTGGAATTATTAGAGGCTGTGTGGGAAAAACAGACATGGCAGATTCGGACTGGATTAAAATAGCTAAGTACGTCTGTGAAACACTGATTTCTCTAACTTCCCCTTGTAAAGCTGATCTCATCTGAATTAGGGCTTTTGTTGAATAAACATGCGCGCTGCATGCTTCAGAAACAAAACACGGTGCTGGTGTTTAATACGAATGTACAGTTGAAGTGAAAAGTTTACACACATCTTGCTGAATCAACAAATGTTGATTATTTTACCAAGTAAGATGTATCATACAAAATGCATGCTATTATTTATTTAGTACTGACCTGAATAAGATATTTCACATAAAATATGCTTTGTCCACAAGAGAAAATAATAGTTGAATTTATAAAAATGACCCCGTTTAAAGTTTACACACCCTTAATACTGTGTTGTTCCCTGAATGATACACAGCTGTGTTTTAATGTTTAGTGAAAGTTGTTCATGAGTCCCTTGTTTGTCCTGAACAGTTAAACTGTCTGCTGTTCTTCAAAAAAATCCTTCAGCTCCCACAAATTCTTTGATTTTCCAGCATTTTTGTGTATTTGAACCCTTTCCAACAATGACTGTATGATTTTGAGATCCATCTTTTCACACCGAGGACGACTGAGGGACTCATTTACAACTATTACAGAAGATTCAAACACTCACTGATGCTCCAGAAGAAGAAACCATGCATTAAGAGCCAGGGTAAATTGAACTTAATTTGTCTTCTGGAAAACATGTAACTATCTTCTGTAGCTTCTGAAGGGCTGTACTAAATGAAAAATATGATATTTAGGCAAAACAAGAAAAATATACACATCTTCATTCTGTTCAAAAGTTTTCACGCCCCGGCTCTTAATGCATGGTTTCTCCTTCTGGAGCATCAGTGAGCGTTTGAATCTTCTGTAATCTTCTTGAATCTCAAAATCATACAGTCATTGTTGGAAAGGGTTCAAATACACAAAAACACTGGAAAATCAGCAAGTTATGCTAAACTAAACTGAAAGTGATTATACGTTTTTGTTTTTTCAGTTATCCTGTTCCAGGACACCAGCGCACTGAACGCTCTTTGTTTGCACATGTCATGTTTACATTGTTTACACATTCATTTAATTTCAAGCGACATTGATTGTGGCTTAACTATAATAACCCTGCATATTTTATATTCAGGCTGTTTTCCAGTAAGATCTTCAGAATCACTTCTATGAACGCTGCTCTGTTACTGGATCTAAATAGTGGTTCCCGTTAATATTTCCTTAATCAAGTTTCCCTGAACACACATCTCAGTTCTCACATGAACCAGTAATGACTGATCTGGAGCTGGTGGGATTGAACTAAATCTCAGTACAATAAGCTAAATGACTGAAAGCGCTCAAACTCAGCAACAATCATCCAGAAGTGAAACTCTGGACGCTCCCTGTGCTGCTCTGTTGGGTCGGTGAACATAATCCAGGAGCTTGCTCACTATACAGACATAAAGCAAATGGCAGAATGAGTGGAATGATGCTGTGAGCTTTAGTTCAGGTCACTGTGCTGTGCGCTGACTTGGGGTCAGAGGTCAAGACGCAGCGCAGCAAAATAAACCTCATTCTTTCAGTGAGTCTCTGAAAACGAGGACACAGCTGCCATTTTTATAGACGTGTCCTTCAGGAGAGCTGCTGTTGTGTGTTTCTCTCTCTCAGAGTCTGTCCTGTTTTTCTATTTTCAGCTCTCCTCCAGACGCTCTACAGACGGAGTCATAACAGCAGATAAGACGTCTGATTCATCGGTGTGTGTGTGTCTCATATATACAGCACCTGACTGCATGTCAAACAATGGCACACTTCAGAGTGAACAAGGAGTGTGCAGCACATACTCACTCGTTCATCCAGTGCTATCCACCTCTTTCTTGCCGTCTAGCTTCCGGTTCAGTCTGCATCCAGCTATTTTTAGCTGTATAAAACAGTTTTACCGTTTACTGCACGTCGTTATTCTTCTCGTTATTCACCTATAATGGCTAATAAACTGGAATCTCACTCATAGCTTACTTCTGCATTGATGAAAAGGTGGATAAAAGCAGATATTAGCGATGTAAAGCTACTGATAGTTTGGAGTTTGAGCTTCAGCTGCTGCTTCGGTGTCAAATCTGGAGTGATTTTGATCAAGTAATAACTGCAGTCATATCTCCAGATGAACACTTACTGAAGCAGCTCAGCTTTACTTGATTCTCCATCAATCATGTTTTAGTCTCAAATCTGATCATCAGGATCTTCTGAGGAGCGTTTGTTACTTTACTGTTCCTCAGCTAAATATCTAAATATGATCTTCATCTCACATCTTCTGAGGAGCGTTTATCTCTTCATCTCTCAATCAGCATTGCATCATATTTCAATCTCATCTTACTGAGACATATTATTGGAGATATAGAGTGATATTTAGATCATTGTGTGTAAATATCTGCTGCACTGTTATAAAGATCTCATTGAGTTACATTACAAGCAGCAGAATATCATCATATAAATATCAGCATCTGCAGCAAATTACATTTTTTTTTATATCTAAAACTGTGTCAATAAATCATCAAATATGATCCTCAACAGAAAGCACATATGCCGCACGTCACTGTGAAGATGAAACATGAGAATCATGAACCCATCAGCAGGCTGCATCAGTGTTTTGATGGTGTTTGTGTGGTGTGAATGAGTCTGCTCTCACTCCACCCTGTGCTGTGTGCGTCACTACAGCGCTCTGTTAATTACAGCTATTCCAGCTGCAGATGTGTGCAAGGACGACCGAGCCAGAGACTCCGTCATACTGTCAGTCACTCAACCCCACCCTGACCCCCACATGAAGAAAAAGAGACAGCACGTACTGCGGGTCTGCCGTTTGATCTCCTTGGTGGGGTCCAGCCAGCACTGTAACACAGAAACACAGAGTCAGTCACACTGAACACAGCATCCTCAAACACATCGCTACCTCCAGTCAAACACTCTTTGCAAGCATTTCAACCCTTCTTTGCTGTTTGCATTATTTCAATTCAATTTACAGTTCATATTTGCACATTGAAATGCTTCGGTTGAGGCTCAGGCATTCTACATTAGTGCACTACAATATAAGTGCAATATAATAAACATTTATTCTATTATATTGTGCACTTTGCTTTGTATGGTGTGGTAATTTCTTCAAATATCTCAGTTAATGAATCTCTTTAAAATTGTCATACACATAACTAAAGTAAACCATGATTTTAATGATGCAGAAAAAAACAGAGGAATCCCAGAATCCAGTAATAAAAATGCTATTTACTGTAAAATGTGGAATATCATTTAATTTGGCAAATTCTGGACCAATAAATCAAAAGTAGTGCTGTAAACTTTATTAAATCGTGATAAAGACTAATGTCTGTTTATTAAAACAGTTTTTGAAAAATCTGACAGTATCACACAATTGTTGTGCTTTGTTACGCCCCAAATAATGTATTGTTCAAATTTCATGTGATTTGTAAATATTAATGAAATTGTTAGTCTGTTGATAACCAACATTTTTGGTAATACATTTGTATTAAATCACAAAAAAACACTAAAACAAAAAGATGCAACATAATTTCTTATTAAAATGTTGATAAATTAATAAAGTTACTTTATTAAATATGTTTTATGAATTTAATTGATTAAACACCATTTGTGATGATTAAAATTGAATTAAAGCAAAGAATTAGGGTGGGTGGGGGGTAAAGAAATAAGACAAAATAAACAGATTTTATAGGGTGCTACTAAAAGGCGTGTCTGACACATATGGCCTCGATTACTAGCTCAATCAGCTGCACTCTACTCACAGAACTAGAAAAACAACATGCCTGGCCAATCCCATGATGCACCTCTAAAGTAAACCTACATGCTTTTATCATCAACTTCATGCTTCACCACCAGCAGCAACACAAAGACTGATGTGAGCGATGTGCAGCTGATCTTGGGTTTGATCTCAGCGCATCAGTATCAGTGTTCTGGTGGAGAGCCTCAGGATAGACAGCTTAACCATTTAAACTTGGCTCTGTTCCTCACAAAACATCATTCCAATACAGCGCATGTACGATGCTGTTTGGGTATGTCTGGAGAGACTCGTATTCGCTCTATCAGCTCATGCACTGCACATGAACACACGGCATGGATAACGTGTTGTGTGATGTTTCTCATGCGTGAACTCACCCTCTGCTCAGCGTTGTCTTTAAAGCTCAAGCCGAAGTAATCCTTCTCCAACAGATTCAGGTGATCGCAGACTTGAAAATACAGGTACTGTCCTTTCGCCCGTTTCTAGAGAGACGATGAAGAAGAGAGAGATGAACACACTTTACTCACACAGACCATTCTGTCATTATTTACTCACTCTCATGCTCTCATGTCATTACAAACCGGTCCAAAACTTTCATTTTAGCTTTTTTTAATTCTATGGAAGAAAGACTATAATGGTGAGTAAATGAGGACAAAAGTGTGATTTGGGGCTGGTATGTAAAGTATTCCAGTAAACGCCAGCGCTGGCAGTCTGAACGGTGACTGCGTGGAGTCTGGGTCGCTAACAGACGCCGGGTCATAATGGGCCTATTGGAGCTGAAGTGTGTGTGACTCCTGAGGAATGAGAGGCTGCTTCGAGCTCTTCCTCGAGAGCTCCCTCCAGACACCAGCTTCCAGCATTAGTCACTGAGGAACATCTGAAGACAGAACAGCGCTGCATTCATCGGTCTGCTCCAGACATGCCTTACGCTCAAGTGTTATGCACAGTTTTGCCCCATGATGCTTTGCACACATTATCAACCCCAAAAGCTCAAACAAGTATTTTTGCTTGCGATAAATAATTTTATTTATTGAGATTAATACATTATCTGAAAAATGAATAAATACATTTTCCATTGATTAATGGTTTGTTATGATTGGACAATATTGGTAAATCTGGAATATGAGGATGCAAAAAAATCGAAATATTGAGAAAATCCTCTTTAAAGTTGTTCAAATGAAGTACTTAGCGATGCATATTAATAATCAAAAATAAAGTTTTGCTATATTTACGGTAGGAGATTTACTAAATATATTCATGCAACATGATCTTAATATCCTAATGATTTTTGGCATGAGAGAAAAATGTATAATTTTAACCCATAACGTGTATTGTAGGCTATTGCTACAAATATACCCCAGCGAATTAAGACGGTGTTTGTGCTCCAGGGTCAGATATTCTGTCTCACGTATGTATGCTGTGAGAATGAAAAGTGTCCATCTTTATCTGGAAAATTGATGGGTATGCCAAAGCACTTTCTGTCTTTTTGACAGATAAACCTTATCTCTCTGGTCTAGAAACATTCCAGTAATACTGGGATCAAAAGGGAAAACAGCAAATAAATGTGACTGGGCAGAAAATGAGAGATTTGTGTTGCATTCCAGTGAATTATGTGTAGGATTTATTTATTAAACGGGGAAAGTAGACTATGAGAGTGCAGTATCTGTTGTCTTACATACTGTTAGAAGATAAAATAAAATAAATTAACATAAAACAACTGCTTGTGATAATGTCACATTAGAATACCAAGTATGATATTATTTTTCTGACGGATAAAACTAGAGCATGACAGGAAATGCACGTCTCATTCAGTCAAATTGACAGATAAGGATGATTTTTTGTGCAACGTTATTATTTAAATGATCTGTTTCAGTCCTTTTGAGTGCATTATCAGTCATTTTATATGCAGTAGACTGGAAAAAGATGGACATGATCGTGACACTTAAATCATTTGTAATTATGCTAGTATACTAGTACATTTATATCACTGTATTTGTCTAAATTATACCATTTCATGGTATATGACGGTATTTATTTTTCATGCATGACTGGGTGTTAACCACATTTTCTACTGCCATAGATTGATATTTTTCTGTCATGATGAGTGAATATTGTAGAAAAATTCCACACTAAATAGTGACTAAACACATTAATGCTTAAACAGGAGTCCCTCATTTATAATCGTGACATCATCTGATCAAATAAACATGCATCTCTACACTTCAGAGCGGCTATGCGGTGGTTTTGGCTATATTATTTTTTTGTCTCATGCAGCCTGCGTCTGAGTAACAAATTCAAAAACATGTTGTGATGTGTGTTTTTCAGTAAAGAAGTGTTGAGATGTGAATTTAATTTTATCAAACATAAATACAAAAGAGCATTTTTCTTCAACATGGAGCGGTTGAGTTCACGTGTCTAGCTCTCACTAAACTCCCTATTGTCAGACGTTTCTGCTTATGGAATAAATTAGGAATGGCTGACAACATCATCTGACGCTGCATCCGTGCCAGGTGTCAGTTTAAGTCTCATATCAACACATAAACACAAACAGAGAGAGAGTCTTAATCTGTCTGGTTATGACACGACACTGCTGTTATGGGTGCAACTACACAAACTAATCCCAGCGTTCACTCGCAGCAGATTTACTGATGAGAGATCTGCTTCAACACACACACAAACACAGCTAATGGATTTTCATTTTCAGTGGATCGATAGTGGCCGGTCCTGCATTAGGTAGAGAGCAAACAAACACTAGCGTGCGTATCACACACAGCACGGAGATAACGTGTCGTTGGCCACAGAAAGCCGCAGGTGCTCATGGGTGGAGACGTGTGTCTATGGTGTCGGCACAATGGCTCTGAGCACAACAAACCAGAGCAGACACATCAATTGTGTTGCACAACACACACACACACACGCACACACACACTCCCTCACTCACTCACTCACTCACGAGGAGAGCATGAATGTCCGATGATCCTGATCCAGAGTAAAGGAAGTGACTGTGTGGTGATGATGATTTCACCACAGTAAAGTGCTATGGATGAACATGGAAATAAAGTGCAGGAGATGTGTGATATTAAAAGAAGTTCATAAACGCATAATACGCTCCTGAGGAGAATAAAAACTCAATTTGGAAGCAAATGAACAGTCAACTTTCCCAGTTTTGTCAAAATGCTTTTCTTGGTGAGTATTCATAGAAACTAAGCAGTCAGTTTGTCTCAAGTGAATGTAAACAGTTGGGAGTAAATCTGAGCGTTCACACGGCACGTGGTTGTGTTCCTGCAGCAGTCGTTTCCGCACACAGTCTATTCATGCTGCATGCGCTGAATTAAAGTGACAGTGCTTTGTTCACGGTAAAAATGAACATGGATTGACTTGGAAATGTAGTAATTTCACAATAAATAGATATAATTAAAGTCTACCGTGTTTAACAGGCTTTTTGGCTAGGTTTAAAACAAATAAAAGTGCACTTTTAGATAAACAAGGCAACATATGCACTAGAAAAAGCTGAAAAAGAAAGTTCTTTAAGACCCGCAGGATGGTTTGTAATTAAGATTTAAATGTAGGCACGAGAGCCGACGGTTTCTGTCAGTGATACGTTTTAATTTGCTGTGTTTAAATGTGTTTGCACTTGCTTGAGCAACTTAATATACAAATCTATAGCCAAATGCATTTAATATGTTGTTTATATTAACTGAGTTTAAACGTGAATATGTCTATAAAAGATTGTGTAACTGTACTGTGATAAAAGAGGATCCTGATGCTGAAAAAGCACGTTCAGTATAGGCTAACAATGTTTGGATTTTAAATCAAAATAATGGATAAATGTTGTCTGGTAAACAGCCGTGGATCAGGAGCGGACTACAAACGTGTCCTGTGTGAAAGCACAATGAGTCCGTGCTGCTTCTGCACATCACACAGCACACGCACTGCAGACGGAGCATGTGTGAAACAGGCGTTAGTCTGTTAATGCAATCCAATCCAATGATGATTGGACTGAGAGCTGAACAAACAAACGCTCCTCAGAAGATCCTGATGATCAGATTTGAGACTCCTTGTCTCTTCAGTCCATTAAGTGTTCATCTGGAGATATGACTGCAGTTATTACTTGATATAAATCAGTCAGGTTTTGACACTGAAGCAGCAGCTGAAGCGGGACATTTCTACAATTACACTAAAAGAGCTTTTACTGGATTAAATAAAATAAAAAACATCTGGATAAAAAAAAATACAAACTATCAATCAGACGAGAGGGAGTGGAGTAGATTGTGTTATCACAGGTTTTCATCAAGTTGAATTAGGGGTGGGTGATATGACCAAAATCTTACATCACGATATGACAAATTTTATATCACGATAACAATATATATCACGATACAGTGATAAAAAAATAATAATAATAATAAAAGTTTTTTATTATATTAAATGTCAATATCAAACTAATACAAGCCTAAAAATAAATAATAATACCTCACTGAAGATAAATAAACTAATGAATAAACTGATTAAACTAATTGCAAGTAATAGGACAAAAATAATAAATAAGAAACGTTACATACATGGTGTAAATTAATTAGTCTTCACTTTGTTAATTATATCTATCTATGATAGATATTATTAACACGTGTGTTATGTTTAGATTCTATACATATTATAAATATATCATTATTATTATTTATTCTCATTAAAGTTACAAAAGTGATTTAGTCAAGAGCAGTGAGAGATTTTCTAGCAGTGTTATGATTAACATGAATGAATATTGGAACGCTTCCCCTTTAAGACCGAAGTCCGGATCCAATATAGCTAAGTTACTGGGGATTATGACGCATATAAGTGTGTTTATGTAATTGTTATTAATATATATAAAAAAGTAAAAAGTTGCCAAAAAATAAAAAGCGCGCACCTCTCACACAGAAAGAGACGGCGCACGCATATAGAACTGTTGTTTGAGTTTCAACGGCTTAAAACCGGTTGTTTTAAAACTGCAGTGCTTAAAAACGTGAGCATGCTACAGATGTAGTCCCTTGTTTAGGAACGAGCTCCTGGTTTTGTCCTGGCTGGTCGTTCTGTCTCCTCTTCACGCCCCGTGGTGGGCAGCGTATAAAGATCGCATTCACTCAAATGATGAAAAGGTATTACCGTAAACAATGTATTTTGCGACACCACGAAATAAACGATAGAACATAATATGAAACAATAGACTTTTATTTCGTCCATCTGATATATATCGTCATATCGCACAGCCCTATGTTGAATAATAAAAAAATCTGCAGCATTTCAAATATGATACAGTAGGCTTTATAGGCTTAACAGATAAATGGTCAGGTCCTAAACAGGGCTCTAGACTAACTTTTTGCACTGGTGTGCCTAACTTTTTTTCTTAGGTGCACCAGCACAAAAGTTAGGTGCACCCAAATTTTCATATAGGCAATATTGACTAGTAAACGATTAACTAACAATGTGGTCAACATAACGTTCTTTATTTGAAGCACAATTCTACAAGAAAGGTAACTTACTGAAAAAGCGATGGTGCTTAAAGTGCTTCACTGAGCTAATAACTTAAAAACATCTCAAGATAAATGAAATAAAAATAAAATCTAAATTAAGTGTTTTAAAGGGCTTCAAACTGAACACCTCATGGCTCAATGTCTTATGGACTATCCTCCATTAGAGTCACATGCCCCTCGGATGGCCAACTCCTGTAGTTTGGCCTTCTTGATCTTTGGCCTCAGCTAAACCAGCTGAACACACTCTCTCTAGCATCAACATCTTCCAGACTTGACCCCTCTACACTGATTCTGATCAGATCTTCCACTGTGTCTGAATGAAGGGATGCTCTAGTGCTGTGCTTCTCAAACCCTCCCCTTAAACCTATTAAAAAAATCCTTCAAAATATACCACAGACAACATTCTTCTAATATTATGACTTTTCTGACTTCGAGAACCATTGTAGGGCTCCAGACTAGCATTTAAGGACACCAGCACCAGTGCCTTTAAGTTCTACAGAAGGTGGCACCAGCACCTGACAGTAAAGCACTCACCCTGATCACACATGTGCATCTTAGAGATGTCTATCTGATGTCTGCATTTACATATTCAAGAGGTATTTTTAAGAGTGTTTGCTCATCTGCAATACATCTCTAATATGTTTCCAGTCAGATGTCAAATAGAGATTTATTAAATGCATGTAAAACTGCTTCTGAGATGTTTATCAGATTACACAGCGGATGTTTCCCAGATCTTTAGCAGATGTCTTACAGATGTACTTGTGCTGTCTGGGTAGTTGAGATGCAGTTTAAAATTAACTTTATCAATGTCATTCATAAATGTCTAAATATAATTTAATAAATACAATATATATATATATATATATATATTAGAGTGGAAATGGCTGATAAGCCTATAAGTACTTCTCTGCAGCCATCTAATAGTGGTAATTTAATGTATTTTTATTTTTAAATAAGTGTTTGCTTTCCTACATTATGAAACGTTTAGTTTTATAAATGGGGTAACCTATGAAGGATGAACAAATAATGTCATCACATTAAAAATAACTTTAAAATTCGGTAATAGCCTACTTAAAGTTTGAAGTGCTGGGAAAAGTTGTGTGAAGCATTTAAAAACACTTTAAGACATTAGACCTTGTTCCTGTAACGTTAGTTATGTTAAATCCATGGTGAATGGTGGCGATGTGTTTATTGAACAATGTTTCTCCTGGTTTCCACATCAGTGGAGTTTATTTCGATGTCTGTAGCTTTAACATAATTCTGTGGCGAATTTGAATGCTTCTCACAAGATTTGACAGAGATGTTATTGATTCCGCGGTGAATTCGACTACTTCACTGTATCTCCCAGCGCCGTGTATAACGGTGTCGCGTGATCGAGAGCAGCCCGCTTCCGGTCCGAGCAGATAAACGGTCTGTAGCCCAAACGAGTAGCGCGGATTTGTTCCGCTTTCGGTTCGTTTGTCCGATGCAGCTCTTGTAAATCGGGCATGAAGAGAACGCAAAGCTGTTCATTCCATTTTTTGAACCGAGAAACAACCTTTCTTTGACTGAAAGCGCATTGCGATGACGTCAAAAGACGCGTCTAAGTGCAAAATCTGCGGCAATTTGGAAAATAGCGGAGATTGCTTGATTTTGCGATAAATTCAGCGATCGCAGAATCCTGGAGTGACTGTCAGACGCTCACTGAACAGATCAAATTCAGAGAAAGAGCTGCGCGCATCTCTACTACTCACCTCTCTCTGACTGCAGCAGCACACGCATCTTCAAACGCACACACACATACAGGAATATCTGAACCACGGCCAATCAGAAGGGGGGTCCGCACTTCACTATCTCTGATTGGTTTAGACCACGCTATGAGCCTAACGTGTCTGTTGTCGAACAGCAGAGACTTTGAGTCGCGGAGACTTTTTTTTTTTTTGCAAATGGCTGGACGCACCAGTGCGACCAACGTTTTTTTTTAGTCGCACCCTTGAGAAATTAGGTCGCACGTGCGACCAAATTGGTCGCACTCTAGAGCCCTGCTAAAGTCTTAGGGAGGAGCTGTATGTGCTGCTGTTGCTCATGTAGAGAAGTGAAGGATGCATTGGATTATTATGAGCAAATGCCTAGCAGCTGTAAGATCACATGCTTAGAGAGACATGAATGAGTAGAAAAGACTAGATCTATGAGAAAGAAAAGAAGCTAAAGGATCAGAGAGAGTACATGAATGAATGACAGCCAAAGCCTAAAAGAACATAACAAAAGAAAGATGATGAATGAGAACAAAAGAAGGAACTCTTAACTGCAGACTCAATAATACCATGAATAAATTCATTGTACAGTCGTAGAGAATCACTGATGGGATGTTTGAGCAGGGTTAAAGCAGGATCGGTGACGAACAGGAGAAACCACAGAGAGTGACTGTGAATGAACGTCCTAAAGCATTAGCATCAAACACAGCTGAGACCCAGATCAGGGTCTCCATATTACTCATTACAACGCACACACGAAAACACACTCATTGACAGGATCTCTGCATTTACAGCATTAAAAACACAACGCCATGTGCTTATATAGGTCCCTGCGTTCTGATTGGCTGAGAGTTCCGGTCAATCGTCTATTCGCTCTCCAAATAGACAAGAATCGAGCTTGCCATCAGGACAGAAACACCAAAATATGGTGCGGCAGCACTCCTTACATCCATGCAGGGTCATTAAACAGTCCTGAGAGCCCTCATTGTCCCCATCGTCCCCATAAAGCGTCACGTCTGGAATGCTTTGTGTGAATCTGCAGCTTATGCGTCCGGGCGACCCGGAGACAGTGGCGCTCATCTCTGAGCAAACATGCCACCGTCTCATGCATGAATACACCAGGACAATAGAGCTTAGCGATGCCTCGGCACTTTCCGGTGAAGGGACAAAGCCGAGGCTGTTCAGAGCTCACAGAGCGCCCGTAATGAGAGCCCAAACCACTACACTCACCTGCACTGATTTTCACTTCAGCCTCCCATGACAGGTTCTCCTGTTCGGACGATTAGTTTACTGTCATAGCCTTAACAGAGCACAGATGTCTAAAAAAAAATTCACATACTGTATAAGATAAACAGATGCCATTTTCTAATATCTTTTAATTATTTCAAATCATTTATTAAAATGTGTAATAATGAAACCTATCATGCTTTTAAATGCTCCTGTGTGTATCAGTGTTCTGTGAAGACATCTGGCACTGTGTGAAGGTCTCCATTTACAGCGTGTGTACCGTGTGTTTTTAAAGCGTTGAGTGTTGTAGCAAATCACAGATATGAGTTGAGCACATGGCCAATCAGAGGCTGAGAATTTCAAAGCCAGTGTTTTTGTTCTGCACATTCACAAATCCCAAATTCCTATCTTTCTGTACGTTTTCAAATACACAAAGAAAGAGAAAGTTGAGGGGGGGGGGGGGTTTGGCATGTGTCAGGATAGTATATTGTTGTATTGCTTCTCAAAGTGAGAGCAGCTTAAAATACCTGCTGCTGTCTCTGTCATTTTTGTTAATCAAACCACAAAAGAGAAAAGAAAATAATTCACTGCTCTTGTAATTTTTTGCACAAATTGCTAAAAATATATACATTTATATATAATTTTCTCTTTGTCTTTTGATGTTTGATTAACACAGACAACAGCAAGTATAGGCCGCTGTAATATTAAGACCAAATGCACTTATCTAATATGGCATCAGACAATAATCAGAATCAGACAATAAGCTACATTGCTCTTTGGGATAACACTAAAAGGCATTGTTCACTTGCAGAAGAGAAGGCAAGCTTCTAGAGGGCACATAATATGAAGTATTGAATTTATGGAAAGGGGTGCAAAGCCAGAGGTGGTTTTGTAGGCAAACATCAACGCCTTGAATTGTATGCAAGCAGCTATTTATAGCCAGTGCAAGTTGATGAACAGAGGTGTAACTTTTTTCGGCTCGTTAAAGACTACTCTTGCTGCCGAATTATTTGCAGAGGTTTGATAGAACTGGCCAGAAGACCTGCCAAGAGAACATTGCAATAGTCCAGCCTGGACAAAACAAAGGTTTCATCAAGTATTTGTGAAGCATGTTCTGAAAGAAAGGGCCTGATATTCTTGATGTCAAATAAAGCAAATCTGCAGGACCGGGCCATTTTAGCAATGTGGTCTGGGAAAGTCAGTTGATCATCAATCACAACTCCAAGGTTTCTGATTGTTTTTGTAGGAGAACAGTTATGGTTGATGAGCCTAACTGGGTGGTGAAATAGTTGAAGGTGATGGTCCTTCATCCAGCAAGAAATGTCTGCTAGACAAGCTGAGATGCAAGCAGCTATCTTCGGATCATCAGGATGGAATGAGAGGTAGAGTTGTGTCATCAGCATAGCAGTGATATGAAAAGCCATGTTTATGAATGACAGAACCTAGTGAAGCCATGTAGAGAGAAAAGAGAAGTGGTCCAACAACTGAGCCCTGTGGCACCCCTGTAGCTAGATGTTGCGACTTGGACACCTCACCTCTCCAAGATACCTTGAAAGACCTATCTGAGAGGTAAGACTCAAACCACTGAAGTGTGGTTCCTGAGATGCCCTTAGACAATAGTATTGACAGGAAGATCTGGAGGTTAACTGTGTCAAAAGCAGCGGAAAGACCCAGCAAGATAAGTATTGAAGATTTGGAAGCTGCTCTTGCTAGTCTTAGGGCTTCAACAACTGAGAGCAAGGGAGACTCATTTGCATCTCCACTTCTGGAGCCAGACTGGTTGCTGCCCAGGGCGTTGTTTCGTGTGAGAAAAGCCGAGACTTGGTTAAACAACTCATTCGAGTGTTTTTGCACTGAATGAAAGAAGGCATACCAGTCTGTAGTTTTCCAAAATTGCTGGATTAAGAGTTGGTTTCTTAATTAGTGGGGTTGTCTGAGCCTGTTTAAATGCGGAGGGAAATATACCAGTGTGAGGGGTTGCGTTAATGATGTGAGTGATTGCCGGTTTACAGTTTTTTTTTATATATTTACTTTATTTCAAGTATTTAAAAAGTAAAAAACAAGAAATAAAGAATAAGAAATAACCCTGTTACACTCAAAACACATCAGCATCAGCCTACATTTCACTAACCAATGCAACTACTGTGTGTTGAAGTCTTTGAAAGTGTGTGTGTGTGTGTGTGTGTGTGTGTGTGTGTGTGTGTGTGTGTGTGCATGAACTCCACGTGTCCACACCCCAGCAGCAACAGCAGAGAGTGAGGGTTTAACCTCTTGGGGATGTTGACAGAGCCCCAATAATCTGACCACCAAAAAAACTTAACACACCCACCAGATCACTGTGGGGTCAGAGGTCATCGCACACATCTGAATGCTCCTGTCATCACAATGACTGATCCAATAACAGCTCCTATTACACTCCTCCTCCTGATATTATATTATAATTATGAATTTTAATTATGCAATAAATATTTAAAAATTGTTTATATTATGTACATATTATAAATACATGTTATTATATACAATGCATTGGATATCTAGTTCATCCACTGAAGGGTCCCTATGTCCATGAGAAACAGATCAGGATGGTGCTGGTGACGCGACACACCGAACATCCACACAGCCTTCATTAACAGTGACTACATTTACACTAGGGATGGGTCACGATTTTCGAATATTCGATTAGTCGAATTAATTTAATTATAGAATATCGATTAGGTTATGCGATTATTTTCTAAAGGTGTACCCACACTGGGTGTTTTGAACTGTGCCCGAGCGCGTCTGAGCCCCAAAGCCCTATTCGTTTGACTAATGTGATCACTCTGTGCCGCGCTCGGGCGTGGTTTGTTTAGCAGGCCCTGGATTGGTTGTAAGAGGTGGGCCAGAGTGCAGTTCAGTTGGACTCAGGCACGGCACACAAGTAGTGTGAGCGCTAACCGCGCCGGATCACGGAACTTCTGATACGTGCAGCCTGATTGCGTGAACAATAGACCGGTTAAGCAATATATTGTGAGAGGGCCATTTGTTACAGCGTCCCAAACAACTCAAAATAATAAACCACAAAGTTAGCAAAACGATCCACTCTACTGCGCTGAGCGAGAGTGCTTCTCTGCCACCTTCACGTGCTATCGGAAACATCCTGCTTCCCACTTATGAAGTCGTGACGAGCTCCTGCATTCAAATTATTTGTTGAATGAATAGTGTAACATTCCACTGGTTGATAACCATAAATATTTATGTAAAAAAGATTTGTACTGTTTTTCGTGTTAAATGTGAAGAATGACAGGTTGGATGCCACAGACTTTCCTTTTTTTTGCAGATTATACAGGTGTAATTTTCACTTTAACTTCACGCAATGTAACATGATTTTATTATTGTAATTTTGACTTTATTCTTAAAATATGACATTAATCTTATTTATTTAGTTATTTATTTGAGAAAGATAAACTGATCAAACTTGCGCTGGCCGCTTGGTATTTAAAAAAAAAAAAACTTGCATTTAACAAACATAAAATGTTCCAATCATATTTCTGAATTAAATTTAAAAAGAAACTAAACGAATGAATGACTACTTTGCTATTAAAAACCAAACTGAACTATTTTAATGACTGTAAAAGCAGTTTTGTAACGGGGAGGAGAGAGAGAGAGAGAGAGAGAGACATGGGCTCTGGTCGGACTCAGGCGGAGAATTCTGAGAAGCTGCAGGGATATTCGTACCCTAGTTCAATTAAAAGTTCCCCGGACTAATTGTGAACAGATTGCACTCCCGTCTTCTTCCCGAGCATGTGAACATGTTTATTTAATATATGAAATAGGTTATTGTTATGAAGACAGATGTTAAAATTAATGTTCACATAATAAGTGCCGTCATTCAGGCTGTTCACAATAGAGGTCTGCTTCCCGACCCGAGGGTCCCAAAATGCTTTCGGGTTAATGTTTAATGGATAGCTTCGGGCTCGGGTCCATAGCTAAACCAAAACTATATGCAGAGGCTAATCTGCTTTCATAGCCGCACACACACACACACACACACACACACACATTATTGCACAGATATCAGAGATCGCGCAGCGCACAAACAGCACGGGAACTTTTTCTTAGTAAAATAGCTTCGATAGGCTACTGACTCGCAAGTCGCAGCGTTATATTTCTCTGCAATGAGGGGTAAAATCACTGTTTTTGAAGTAACTAAGCCTCATTGCTTGTAGAGACGCGCAAATGCAGGTGCACATGCACCTTTCATACCCCTCTCTCTCTCTCTCTCTCTCGCTAATTCAAATAAATGATTATATATGAAATAGGTTATTGTTATGACAGACGTTAAAATTAATGTTCACATAATAAGTGCCGTCATTCACGCTGTTCACGATGTTTTAGCGCGTAATGTTTTAAGAATTATATTCTGTTTAGCATAATAAGTTTTATGCCTAATATTCATTAATTAATTAATCAAACGGTTAAGTTTTTTTTTTTTACGAATGTTCATGCTCAGAAATGTCCTAACCTTATAAGCAGTTGATAATCGACGGACTGTTCTGATAATAAATGCCTCATTTCGGTTATGTTATATTAATATGTTTCAGCAATCGTAAGTTACGACCATTAATTGGCTCAGGTTAAGATAGACTATTCTCTAATGAATTAAATGGTTATCTTACAGATTGAAAGCCTGAATAGTTTATCTTCCTCTCTCTCTGTCTCTGTGTGTGTGTGTGTGCATGTTTATGTGGTTTATGAGGACACAAATTTGTATAATGACATGGGTATGACATAGGTATTACAAGGAGAAGGTGATTTATGAGGACATTTTCAGTGTCCCCATAATTCAAAATGCTTATAAATCATACAGAGTGAGTTTTTTGGGGGGAAAGTAGAAATGCACCGTCTCCTGTGAGGGCTAAGTTTAGGTGTAGGGTAGGTGTAGGGCAATAGCACATACAGTTTGTACAGTATAAAAACCATTACGCCTATGGAAAGTCCCCGTAAACCATAAAAACCAACGTGTGTGTGTGCGTGTGCGCGTGTGCGTGCGTGGGTGGGCTGGTGCATACACGGGAGGGGTGCGATTTTCGAATAGTAATCGAATAATACCCAGCGATTATCAAATATTACTTTTGCTTAAAATGCCCATGCCTAATTTACACTGCTGACAGATACAGTTATAACGAGTCACGCTGCTGTGGAGCTGATGCTGGTGGGCATGTCAGATCTCACCTGCGCTGATTATCAGACTATATAGACAAATCCAACCAACACACACATTTCTCCATCTACACAGCAGGCTTATTAACACCCTAAATTATCATAAAATAAATAGCAGTGAAACACACAGACAGACTGGAGTAGAGCTTTAAACTGAATGACCCGTCATCTGACCCCACGCTTACGGTGTGCATGACGCCTGAAAGCATCCACACAGCACAACCACTGACAGACAGCTGATCACAATCAGACCACTAACATGAATTAGGGCAGGAACCAGACTAGATTGTGATGTGGACTTAAACATCCATCCACCTCATGCAAGTGTTACCATCTCATTTGTTGTAAAGTAGAATGATTTCAACATTATAACATCCAGCCGCTAATATGCACAGACAGACAGACGGACAGATGGATGTGTCTTACCTCCACCTCACAGGAGAACTGGCTGCCGTCCAGCAGGGTCACGTGACACACCACCATCTTCATCTTCTTGTTGAGTTTGAGTGTTGACAGCACACTCGCCTCCTGTGGGATCACTTGCTCTTCCTCTTTCTTCTCCTCCTCTTTCACCTCCTTCTCCTCAATCTCCTTCACCTCCGATTCGCCCTCTTTCTCCTCTCTCACAGGCTGCAGACACACACACACACACACACACTTAGTTTATAGGTTAACACACACACACATGCACGCTCTCGTGTTTTCCAGTGGAGCGGAAGGCTGCTGGATGATGTCACTGGGTGGATGCTGAAGGAAAGGACGAATGGGTTTTGGCTGAAGCATGTGGCATAAGGAAGCGTTTACACTGATGAGCGCGGGCACGTCTGGAGTCCTCCGTCATGTTCAGCATCTGATCTGGATTACAGTCTCATCACATGCAGGTGTTTCTGAGGTGATGATGCCTGAACGATCTGCAGTGAACACCAGAAGCTGCTGCAGGAAGTGAGCAACGAGCTTAACCAGCAGATATGTAGACGAGCTCCGGTGCGTCTCAGCACTGCAGCATTGTAGTGAAGACCATGAGCTCATGATACTGGAATTTCTAACTTCAACACGATACCTTGGTAAATACTGATATTCAATGACATTTTAAATGGTAAATTCTAAGACATATTTTTTTCAGTTTTACTACGGCACTTATGAATACTTCAGAAAAAGTATATTTATGATTTTTTTTACACAATACCTATGATTTAATTTAATCACATGCATGAGTTGAACCTCCACGCTTTTATTTTGGCAGAAAACTGCAGGAAGCCTTTAAATGTCTTTGATGGCATGTTTACAATCACTTCTTAATATAAATGTTGTGAAATCAGCGAGAGAGCGAGCTGAATCAGGTGAGCCGAGAAGGGTTAAGTGTGTCACGTGGCACACAGCACTACATCTGTTCAAACAAAACCCTTTATGGCAAAGTGCACAGTGCTGTTTGCCCTGGATTCATCCCATTAAGAGAAGCACTGCATGCACATCAGGATGAGAATTATTGATCTCAATTAAAATATGTTGAATATATGACATGAACAAAATACTGCTTTATTATAATGCATCAACGTTTCTGAAAAATAAAACGTCTAAGAGAAAAAATCCAATCACAGTCAAAGTCAGGCATTACCATGTGAGCTGCAAGTGTTTTCTTTTCATTAAATATTGATAAAGTTAAATCTTTGGTTTAAAATGGGCTTTTTTTTAACATAAAATGTCCTTTTAAAAGTGAAAGATTAAAATGAATGAACATGACAAAATACAGACTAAATTTAAATGATATTTTTGTCAAAAGACAAAAACTGTGAAAATAAACACTATACTCTATCCTGCAGTGTCAAATTAATTAATTTGATTCGGTCCAAGATTTAGTCGAGCAAAACCGCTCACATGCTGCCGTTCAAGAGAAAGGGGTCGGCAAGATTTCTTAAGATTAAAAATACAGTTAAAACAATAACTGGAGCACAAAATTAACAACAATTTCAAATGGTTGTATATGTAAATAAATGTTAATCAAAAAAAACGATATCAGTCAACCACTACTACTCGTCCATGTTTGTCTCACCTCTGTGTCAGCACTGCCGATAGACTTCTCCTCCTCTTTCTCCTTGTCCTCCGCCTGCACCTCCTCTCTCACCTCCTCCACCTCCTCGGTCTGCTCTGTGCTGGCGGCCGCTGCACCTCCTCTGTCCGCCTCCTCTTCAGGCCGGCTCGTCTCCTCGTGCTCCTCCTTCACGGCCTCCACGCTCTCCTGTTTGGGCGGCGCTGTGCTCTCGCCGGGCTTGTCTTGGCTCTGTGATTTCTGTCGTTTAAGCCATGGAGGCAGGAAGCGGGAGATGCCCTTCTCTTTCTTCTGACCGCTGGAAGCAGGAGGACTGCTGGGCTCCGGAGACGCAGCCGCTTCCTGATCGCTCTTGACCTCGGCGCTGTGGCTCTCCTCCTGCTCAGGAGGACACACGCACAATCCTGGACTTTAAAGGGGGTCATATGATGCAATTCCAAGTTTTGCTTTCTCTTTGGAGTGTTACAAACCAAAGAGAGATTCTTTATAAAAGTTACGATTCTGCCACGCTCCCCTTAAACGCCTCATTCAAACACGACCCACATGTCTACATCACGATGTGGAAATATTTGCTTAAGACGTGGTTTCAGTAACGCAGTGGTGTTGATGCAGCTGTGTCAGGGAGATGCTGTGAACAGCAACGCATTTTATGGACGAGCGTTTCATGAACCTGGGAGAGGAGGTCATTCTGACTTTGCTATTACAATCTGGCAATTCTAAATCAGCAACTGTATGTTTTGTTATTAGTTTAAGTATTTGCTATTGACTGTTCAAATGCGGAGTTTTGCGCGTCGTGTGTGTGTGTGTGTGTGAGAGAGAGAGGGAGACATGATCACACAATCACAGCTTGTGTGCAAACACATACGAGCTTCATCGCTGTGTCTGTCACGTGACTTCGTTCCTCTCTCGGGCTTAAACTGATGCTAAAACTACATTATTAACTATCTTTGCATTTATTTTGAAAGCTAAAGCTTGTGACTATGAAAGGGGCGTTACATTTCCGACTCGTGCTTGTGGTGTTTGGCCAATCACAATGCACTGTGCCAGTTGGCCAATCAGAGCAGACTGTGCTTGTCAGAAGGAGGGGCTTTGTAGAAAACAAAGTGTTTGAAAAAGGCGAGGCGTAGAGGAACATAGAGTATTTGAAAAATAATAACTTTAATATTCAGTGAAGACAATTAGACTAGGTTTTATTTGATGGGGGTGGTGGGGCACCTGGATAATGGGTAAGGGGGGAACTGACCAAAAAAGGTTGAGAACCACTGGCTTGGTTCAGATATTTTTTTCCTTGTAAAAAACTGAATAGTGCAGTACAGTACCTGATTGCCAATACGTGACTCTGGAGCACAAAACCAGTCGTAAGCAGCACAGGTATATTTGTAGCAATAGACAACAATACATTGTATGGCTAAAAATGATCCATTTTTATTTTATGCCAAAAATCATTAGGATATTAAGATCATGTTCCATGAAGATATTTTGTTAATTTCCTACCGTAAATATATAAAAACTTAATTTTTGATTAGTAATATGCATTGCTAAGAACTTCATTTGAACAACTTTAAAGATGATTTTCTCAATATTTAGATTTTTTTTGCACCCCCAGATTCCAGATTTTCAAATATTGTCCGATCATAACAAACCATACATCAATGGAAAGATTATGTATTCATCTTTCAGATGATGTTTAAATCTAAATTTTAAAATATTAACACTTATGACTGGTTTTGTGCTCCAGGGTCACATATATATATATCAAAATGAATCGATATCGAATTGAATCAAGATTGAAAGTGAATCAAATCGTAAGTTTGAGAATATAATTAAAATCAAATAGTGAAATTTTTCCTCGATCCCCAGCCCTAATTTAGTATTATTACACACACTCGTGTGTTCTTGCTCACATTATTTACTACGCTAGTATTGTGCAGCTTTGCTCTGGCTGATCAGAGAGCATGCATTGACATCAGCTCTACCTGTGGTTGGTCAGCGCTGGCCGAGGCGCCGCTGTCAGCGGGTTTGTCAGGCTGGTCTGTCTGCTCCTGGACTTCAGGAACCTTCTCCGGTTCCTTCTTCACATCTGTCTCTGATCCCAGCTCTGTCGTCATCACGCCGGCACACTAACAGACACACAAACAACACGCCAGTCTTTAAGAGTTCATCATCATCATCATCATCTCAGAGAAAACCAGCGGGAAACACACGGAGAGTCAGAACAGCTTCCACACACTCAAATAAACTCAAAACACAAGAGAAGTGTTAGCACTTGCTTTTCAGTTACTAATAATACAAAGCCAAATGCTACAATACTTTTCATATTATATTTTGTTTCATATACTTTACTTTGCATATACTTTGCTTTTGTTTTCATATATTATGCATAATAGTATTGATTTAATTAAACAACAAGGGACTCGTGAACAACTATCATGAACATAAACACACAGCTGTGAATCATTCAGCCAAAAACACAGTATTAAGGGTGTGTAAACTTTTGAACGGGGCCATTTTTATAAATGCAACTTATTTTCTCTTGTGGACTAAATGTAAACATCTTATGTGAAATATCTTATTCAGGTCAGTACTAAATAAACAATAGCATACATTTTGTATGATCCCTCTTACTTTCTGAATTATGTAGAAAATGTAGTAGTAACACTTTACAATTAGTTAACTACATTAGTAAACATCAACTATCAAAAATTACCTCAAACATTTATTAATCTTAGTTCATGTAAATTCATCAATTACCAATACAACCGTGACTGTAAACGTATGATGAAGACAGCCAAACAAGAAATCTTCATGTTAGAAACAGATTTGTAAATAGTTGTATCTCAGCCAAATATTGTCCCATCATAACAAACCATACATCAATGGAAAGCTTAACTAGCTTTGTGGTCCAGGGTCACATATCTGATACAGCTGTATTTTCTATTGGATATAACAGCAAATGTGTGTCTGTATGAGCAGGGCTCAATGATTTCCACAATTCAGAAAACACTAATGGAATTCAGAATGGAATTTACAATACAGCATGGAATGTCATGGTCTGGTCTGATGATATGGACTAGTGTCTGTGCATATTAAAGATCAAATACACTGCTATTGAAGATGAAGTCCAGCTGTCCTGTGTGTCTGTGTGAATGAGGGCTACAGCTTCATATGCTGTGACTTAAAAAATAATTACTATTGTACAGTAGAATATACTTCTCTAAATAGCAGTAGTAGAAATAATAAAAATAATCCACCTTTTACATATCTTTTTCACATCTGAAGTAAATCTGTTGTGCAGCACTTTGTAAAAGTGCTAAACTATTACAGTTTTATGAAATCCATGGATGAGATACATTTTGACTACTTAATTTAAGTGCACCATTATATAGAATCTAGAACTTGGGAAAAACACCTCCTGTTTTTCCTGAGGAGGTGAATTTATTTATTTTTCTCTGCTGCACTTTTCACTGTGTTAATAGCAAGATGTTAAATTAATTTAGTATTTTGACAAGACTTATAAAATAGCTATCAGGCTAAAACTACATTTTTTCCCTATTGTGTTGTAGGCTGAATGTTAGCCTAAACGAATTATATTCTGACAAGACGAATAAAAATAAGGATTACAATTTTTATGTAACTTTTTTTTCTCTCTCTGAGACACTTTATTCTGTGTTGGCAGCAAAATGTTATTGACATTTTTCTGTCAATAAATTCAAGACTCATGACAAGACGAATAAAATAAATACAATTTTGTGCAGACTAAACTTTTATTTGTTAGCCTAGCTCTCTTTCTTTCAGCAGAAATGTGAACAAACAGTGAATATACCGCGGGAGCGGGCGGGTGCAGAATAAAACCTCAAATAGTCCCGCGCAGACCTCTACATCACAAATCAGATTTCATTTATCACGTGAAGAGAGATGACTGACAAGAAGAGTGAGGTGACACAGACAAGACGATGGCGGAAGAGTTTCAAAACTAAATGAAAAAAGTAGGGGTCGACTGATTATCGGCGCCGATATTAAGCATTTTTACGATTATCGATATCGGCCTTTTTCAAAACAGATTTGCCAATTTTTTTATTTTTTTTTTATGCAAACAAACATACTATTTACAGGTGACATTATTTATTGGTGAATAAATAATACAGGTGAAATGATTTAATGTTTAAATGCACTATTTGGCTCGATGCAGCCTGTCTGAGCTCAACACTCTGTCTAGAGCAATCTCCGCCCACCGCTCATCTGATATGTAGGGAGTCACGAGTCCGACCAATCAACGCGGAAAACTGAAGGCAGTCTCACACCGAAAGCACTTGCTAACTGGAGCTGCCTCAGTGATCACGCATCAGTTGTCTCTCAAAGGTAAAGCAGCAGCAGACGTTGCTGAAGTTGCAATAAATCACAATCCACTACACTGAAGTTGCAAAACACCTCAATATAACCTATGATGTCCGCGATGCGGAAAATGCGGGCGGAATCGCGGAATACAGTCATATAATGGACTTTACCGTATAACGCGGAATGTCATGGAATTTGTCGAAGTTTGGATGAATTAATCAAAAGTAGGTCAGTACACTTAAATCGACTCGCGCTATGGACTAGTATCTATAAATATTAAGCCGCAAAAACACTTTAAATATGAATCCTGCATGTTCTGCATCTCTGTTAATGAATGACACAGACGTGCGGTTTCATTTACTGCACACATACATACTGAAGCGTGTGATGCTCGCTGTGTTTTCAGCATCTGTCGTTTCACTAAATGAGGACATAAATACACGAACAACATCCCCAGAACTGCTCGGAGAGTCACTTTATGAGCATTTGACCGTTTCATTCGAGTAAAACGATCGTCATATCATATATACATAGGCTACAGAAACTTAAAAGGTCCTCATGACAACCTGTCAAAATATAAGTTCGGTTTAGCCGAATATATTACTGTATACGTAATACAACTACAACAATTATTACAAATTTTGTTGAGAATAATCACACAATACGCTAAATACGTTTACTTTAAGTTTTACAAAATGTTTACAGAATGCTTCTGGGTGATCCCTGCACTTACAGTGGGTACGGAAAGTATTCAGACCCCCTTAAATTTTTCACTCTTTGTTATTGCAGCCATTTGCTAAAATAATTTAAGTTCATTTTTTTCCCTCATTAATGTACACACAGCACCCCATATTGACAGAAAAACACAGAATTGTTGACATTTTTGCAGATTTATTAAAAAAGAAAAACTGAAATATCACATGGTCCTAAGTATTCAGACCCTTTGCTGTGATACTCATATATTTAACTCAGGTGCTGTCCATTTCTTCTGATCATCCTTGAGATTGTTCTACACCTTCGTTTGAGTCCAGCTGTGTTTGATTATACTGATTGGACTTGATTAGGAAAGCCACACACCTGTCTATATAAGACCTTACAGCTCACAGTGCATGTCAGAGCAAATGAGAATCATGAGGTCAAAGGAACTGCCTGAAGAGCTCAGAGACAGAATTGTGGCAAGGCACAGATCTGGCCAAGGTTACAAAAAAAATTCTGCTGCACTTAAGGTTCCTAAGAGCACAGTGGCCTCCATAATCCTTAAATGGAAGACGTTTGGGACGACCAGAACCCTTCCTAGAGCTGGCCGTCCGGCCAAACTGAGCTATCGGGGGAGAAGAGCCTTGGTGAGAGAGGTAAAGAAGAACCCAAAGATCACTGTGGCTGAGCTCCAGAGATGCATTCGGGAGATGGGAGAAAGTTGTAGAAAGTCAACCATCACTGCAGCCCTCCACCAGTCGGGGCTTTATGGCAGAGTGGCCCGTCGGAAGCCTCTCCTCAGTGCAAGACACATGAAAGCCTGCATGGAGTTTGCTAAAAAACACCTGAAGGACTCCAAGATGGTGACAAATAAGATTCTCTGGTCTGATGAGACCAAGATAGAACTTTTTGGCCTTAATTCTAAGCGGTATGTGTGGAGAAAACCAGGCACTGCTCATCACCTGTCCAATACAGTCCCAACAGTGAAGCATGGTGGTGGCAGCATCATGCCGTGGGGGTGTTTTTCAGCTGCAGGGACAGGACGACTGGTTGCAATCGAGGGAAAGATGAATGCGGCCAAGTACAGGGATATCCTGGACGAAAACCTTCTCCAGAGTGCTCAGGACCTCAGACTGGGCCGAAGGTTTACCTTCCAACAAGACAATGACCCTAAGCACACAGCTAAAATAACGAAGGAGTGGCTTCACAACAACTCTGTGACTGTTCTTGAATGGCCCAGCCAGAGCCCTGACTTAAACCCAATTGAGCATCTCTGGAGAGACCTAAAAATGGCTGTCCACCAACATTTACCATCCAACCTGACAGAACTGGAGAGGATCTGCAAGGAGGAATGGCAGAGGATCCCCAAATCCAGGTGTGAAAAACTTGTTGCATCTTTCCCAAAAAGACTCATGGCTGTATTAAATCAAAAGGGTGCTTCTACTAAATACTGAGCAAAGGGTCTGAATACTTAGGACCATGTGATATTTCAGTTTTTCTTTTTAATAAATCTGCAAAAATGTCAACAATTCTGTGTTTTTCTGTCAATATGGGGTGCTGTGTGTACATTAATGAGGAAAAAAAATGAACTTAAATGATTTTAGCAAATGGCTGCAATATAACAAAGAGTGAACAATTTAAGGGGGTCTGAATACTTTCCGTACCCACTGTATGTTATTATTAATATTACTGTTTATTTAATGTTGTTTATTTAATGTTGTTGTTATTAACAGTTTTCAGAATTAAAGACATGTTTAAAAGCATTTAAAGAACGTTTTTTGTCAGAGCTCTTGTTATTATTAATTTTGGCATTCATTTTCATTTTTACACCAGACACGTATATCGGTTCAAAATATCGGTTATCGGTCTACTTGATCAGTAATAATCGGTATCGGCATCGGCCCTGAAAAACACATATCGGTCGACCCCTCGAATCTGACATTAATCTAAGTCAGGGAGAAAACTCACCGAGATCTACCAAGTGAAAAGTAAATAAATGATAAAATACATATTAAATAAATAATTAAAAAGGCTTGTTGTGATGTATCTTCATGTTGCATTAATTTAATAATAATAAATAAAATAATGTTTTATTATTATTCACTATTCACGACGCCATCAGTAGTTCCTCTGTAAGAACAAGCTGTCTGATGCCCGTATGCACATAAATACCATTGATCCTCATAAACTTCTTTAACACACGCGAGCATCCATTATAAAACACTCACTGTATTCAACTATATACTGAGCTGTATTCAAGCAGAAATATGATGTTAGAGTGACCGAGAGCGCACATACACGGTTCGTTTGCGCATCATTTATAACGGACATAACCGACGCCTAATGCAGATCATGTCACTGTAATCAGCTTTACCTTGATTACAATAGTCGTCCATCAAAACTTTAGGCTACTAATGTGACACTGGCTTCTTTTATCCAGCCGAGAGCTGTAGTTTGCGTATCATGTTCTCATACAGCGGTTTTGAGCCGCCATTCAGTCTGTATTACACACGATGAGAACCGTATTTCTCCTCCTAAACACAGAATACATAGAGAGGTGGTACTGTTATTTTTTATAGGCTATATATTTTTTTTACATGACTTAACATGCGATTCATAATATTAGTGAATGTATTATATTTGAGTTTTATCTCTCGCCCCCCTGGTTGAGAAACACTGACCTAAAGCGCGAGCGATCTATTACCCCTGATCTAAGTGATAATGTAAAAAAAAAAAAAAAAACATTCGTTTCTCATTTATTTGGTTCCACAGTATTTGCTGTTTTTTTATTTTAAATTTTAAACACTGTTTGATGCCGAATTGCTGCTGATATTAAAGTCAAAATAAAACGTGCACGGTGCTTGCAGGGTATTTAAAACCTAAGGAAAAGAGGGAAAACTCAAACGACATGAAAAGCATCAAAGCACTTTTTCATGTTGAATAAAGTCAGCCATCAAACCCCACCATGAGCAAACACACAGTACTGAGTGCGTGTGCGTGTGTGTCTGAGCTCCACTGACACACAACACAAGCTGAACAAACACACTCAACGCAGCACTCATGAGACGACCCACGATGCACTGCAGGAACATCAGCAGCTGCTGACAGACCAATCAGCTGCCAGCTCAACACTGAAGCCGGTCAGTAACATTCTCCACGTTCAAACCACGACACAGTGTGTGAAAACATCTGCAGATCCCATCCTGGGCCACTGACTCAACACTATAATATATCTGTACAGGCCTGAGTCAGGATCTACACCGGAACCAATGTTACACAGATGAAAACACAGGCCTAGATCACATGGTAAGTTTTTGTTTTGGCATGATGTTGTTAAACAACACTCACGTCCATTGAACTTGCTGTACTTCAGTTCCTCACAGCCTCGTTTTCATTCCCGCCAAGAATGAAATACGGCACTCTCCTGAATAAGATCCAATGCACATGTGTGCTCAAATCAATCTCACACGCTCAACACACACATCTCAGGTTCACCAGGATGCTATCAACATTCCCGCAAAATTAGCTGAAAGAGAAGAGCTGGAGGAATTGTGGGAGTTTCTGAGAGCATACAGCTGTTACAACACACAGCGGAGAGAAGTCCAGCTGACCCTCGGCCAGGGGAAAACCACAGCAATCACACTGGGAGAGAGAAGACATGTGTGACATCATCATCAAACACACATGTGACATGAGTGTGTGTGTGTGAGCGTTTTTGTGACAAATGAGGACATGAATTTGTATAATGACACAGGTATTACAAGGTGAAGGTGACTTTTCAGGACATTGTCATTGGGGTAGAAATGCACAGTCTCCTGTGAGGGCTAAGTTTAGGTGTAGGGCAATAGCACAAACAGTTTAGTATAAAACCATTACGCCTATGGAGAGTCCCCGTAAACCATAAAAAACATATGTGTATGTGTGTGTGTGTGTGTGTGTGTGTGTGTGTGTGTGTGTGTGTGTGTGTGCATGCTTTGACACACAAGCTGCTTCTGCACAAACACTTACTCCGGTCACATGCATGTGTTTGAGGATGATGGTGATGTTACTCTTTTCTCTCTCCCAGCGTGTTTGCTATAGTGTTGTGCTGTGCTTTCGTCAGTGGTTTTACACTCACACACTGAGCTCAGTATGATTTAATTTTATAACAAATGAATACTTTTATTCATCAAGGATGAGATAAATTGATCAAAAGTAGAGTTGGGTATCGAGAACCGGTTCCAAATTTCCAAGAACCAGGTATTGTATAAGACGCATGCGTTACGATTCTGCTTAACGATTCGTGAGCACAGAGAACAGCGTCTCGGTGCGGGTTCCCTCCTGTGTCTGTTCTCCATTCCTCCACCATTCTGTGCACTTCACTGCAGAAAAGATTGTTCCGGGCCAGAACTGACTTCTTTCATATTTATCAACCAGTGTGCAGAAAACGACGTCAGTATGTCATCATAAACACAGCCTTTTTTGTTTTAAGTGAACATAAACAGATGAGAAAGAAAACACACGTGTACAGTATTTTTAGATCTGCATGCGTTCGGTGTTAAAGAGACAGCGGCCTAATAAACGCGCTGCCTGTCATCAATGTTAATCAGAGAACAAAAACTATGCAGTGTTTTTAAACTTTTAATTACAGTTTCTGTACCTAAAACTTCAGTTGTATTTATTTATGCTAATGCTAATTGATTTGTTTGTTCCCATTTTATTACTGACTGTTAACTTGTCTTTAACGCTGATTTGTGTTATTCAGCTGCAAAAGAAAGATTTGTAAAAAGGCACAAAATAAATGTTTGACTTCATGTTTTATATTAGATTTTTTTTTTCTTATTGGAATCGAAACTAGGGGCGAATTCCAAATGCTTTTTGCGCCCTTGTTATAGGGCACTTTGGGAAGGGGACGCCATTTGTAGGGACGTTCCAAACGAAGGGTCCTTCCAGAAGTCCGTTAGTGAAGGGAACATGTGATGGTCACTTAACAGATGGTCACTTAACAGAAGATCATGTGATCTACAGTTAGAAGATTTTGCGATGCATTTTAAAGCAAAGTTGGTGTTGATTTCGACTTCACATACAATCTTAAGTAGAATAGGCTGATAACATTTTTATTTATTTTATTCTACAGAGGATTACAGAGGATTCTACATATTTCTACATATTTCTACAGAGATAGAAATATGATTTAAGAAGGTAGTGTAAGCAAGTTTAGTTTGAAAAAGTGTAATAGTAAATAAGACACAATTAGACAATATTTAAATAGACAAATAATATTTATTTGTAGCAATTGATGGAGCGCTAAATGCTGGACGCACGCGCAGTGTTGTCAAGGTAACATCTGGTCAGTCATTCCCTTTGCCAAGGGAGCTCCAAACGCTTATACGAGACAGTAATGCCCTACACTTCACTTCAAAGGGAGTCAATAAAATGAAGGGAGTAGGGCGTTGGGTGGCTCACTTCCATTTGGAATTCGCCCATAAAGAATGATCATCATTAAAGATCGACCGATATATCGTTTTACCGTATTTTTTTCCGATATTTAAGCATTTTACCATAATCGGATATCGGTTTTGTAAAAACAAATTGTTCATATATAAAAAAAATTGTCACATACACAATTATACAGAGTATAACCAGCAGTGAAATGTGTTCTCTGCATTGAACCCATCCAAGTGCGTACACACCTGGAGCAGTGGGCAGCCAACGCTGCGGCGCCCGGGGAGCAGTTGGGGGTTCGGTGCCTTGTTCAAGGGTCTCACCTCAGTCGTGGACACTTCCTGCCGGAGCCGAGGTTTGAACCCACAACCTCGGGTTACAAGTCCAACACTCTATCCATTAGGCCACGGCTGTAATATCGGATTCACCAATAAAATGCCACCATCTTGTGGTTGTTTTGAGAATTGCGTGCAGGATCGCCATTGCAGCGCGTCTGAGGGGAGACGAGACAACAACAACGGCGGCGTGCACAGGTACTTGATTTGCTGTAGTTAGTAAACTTTATTTAACATAACAGCCATTATTGCACAAATTGGATGTATTAAATAAATGCCTGATATGCAGTTTATGCATGTTTATACACATAAACATGCAAATAATTGGTATCGGTTATAAAAAAATCAATATCGGTTGATCACTAATCATCATCATTATCATCATTCATGAGTAAATCTAGAATGAGGACCAGGACGGATGGATTGACTATGTGTGTGTGTGTGTGTGTGTGTGTGTGTGTGTGTGTGTGTGTGTGTGTGTGTGTGTGTGTGTGTGAGTGAGTGAGAGAGTGTATGCGAGTGTGAGAGTGTGTGTGTGTGTGTGTGTGTGTGTGTCCTAACACACTAATCCCCAAATTGCAATGCTTGCAGATGACAATCAACACAAGCTGTCAAAACTAATCAGGATCCAGAGCCACACAAAACCACCCGTCTGTCTGTCTGTCAGTCTCAGACACGCCACATGTGAGTCTTGATGTTGATATTTCTGAGAGCAGTAACAGCAGAAAACGGGTGATATAAGCAATTTAATTTTAGATCACAACACAATTTATGCTGATAACGATCAGAAGCTCTGGTAATTTTTACTCCATATGCATTAATCTATCAGCAGAAATAAACGCGACAGCAGCGGTCCGTGCATGTGTGATGAGACTGTATGTTTTCTGTGTGAATGAACGAGGGCTGGAGTTATCTACAACACAAACTCAAACACACGTGACACTCGTCTCACTGTATGAGGACATGAACTTCACCTCCAGAGCTGCTCTTAGAGTCACACTGTTCACTTTGAGAAAAACTACTGTCAAATACACACTGAAACTATAAGATCTTCACGGCAACCGTCATAATAAAAGTCTGGTTTAAATTGAAGAAGTTATGACAAAAATACATTACTACTGTATACTAAAATATCATTCTCCAAGTAATAATAACAATTATAATATATTTTAAATATAATAAAACCAAGATACTTTTTCATCCATATTTAAATTTAGTAAAAGTGAAGTGACACGTGGCAAGTATGGTGACCCATACTCGGAATTTGTGCTCCGCATTCAAACACTATAGAGCTCCTGCAGTCACGTGACCCAGTCTGTTTACACCACCATGCTGTGCAAGAACAGCTGAGAGCGAATATGAAATTAATGGCGCCAGCATAAGTTTCAAGGCAACAGAGTTCACTGCGCACTTTAATTCAAAAGACATAGACCTGTACATAGCAAAACTTAATCGATTAAACATAACAGATCACTATAATGCCCTCGGGGTGCTTTTAACGTGTGTTAATATATGAACGGATAGATTTCCTGACCTGCAGTTAGGGGTCGACCGATATGTGTTTTTCAGGGCCGATACCGATACCGATTATTACAGATCAAGTAGACCGATAACCGATATTTTGAACCGATATATGTGTTTCTGGTGTAAAAATGAAAATTAATGCCAAAATTAATAATAACAAGAGCTCTGACAAAAAACGTTCTTTAAATGCTTTTAAACATGTCTTTAATTCTGAAAACTGTTAATAACAACAACATTTCCGTTGGTTTTAATTTACAGTACAGTGCAAATGAAGGCATAAAACATTAATTTAATTTATCTTTTAATCAAATGAGAGTTAGACTTTATTTTTGGCAAACAAATGAGTTTACTATTAAAATTAAAACATGGAAGAAATAGCGTATTGTGTTATTATTCTCAACAAAAGTTGTAATAATTGTTGTAGTTGTATTACGTATACAGTAATATATTCGGCTAAACCGAACTTATATTTTGACAGGTTGCCATGAGGACCTTTTAGGTTTCTGTAGCCTATGTATATATGATATGACGATCGTTTTACTCAAATGAAACGGTCAAATGCTCATAAAGTGACTGTCCTAGCAGTTCTGGGGATGTTGTTCGTGTATTTATGTCCTCATTTATGCTGAAAACACCGCGAGCTTCACACGCTCTTCATGTATGTGTGCAGTAAATGAAACCGCACGTCTGTGTCATTCATTAACAGAGATGCAGAACATGCAGGATTCATATTTAAAGTGTTTTTGCGGCTTAATATTTATAGATACTAGTCCATAGCGCGAGTCGATTTAAGTGTAGGCTACTGACCTAGTTTTGATTAATTCATCCAAACTTCGACACATTCCGCGACATTCCGCGTTATACGGTAAAGTCCATTATATGACTGCATTCCGCGATTCCGCCCGCATTTTCCGCATCGCGGACATCATAGGTTATATTGAGGTGTTTTGCAACTTCAGCAACGTCTGCTGCTGCCTTACCTTTGAGAGACAACTGATGCGTGATCACTGAGGCAGCTCCAGTTAGCATGTGCTTTCGGTGTGAGACTGCCTTCAGTTTTCCGCGTTGATTGGTCGGACTCGTGACTCCCTACATATCAGATGAGCGGTGGGCGGAGATTGCTCTCAGAGATTGAGAGATCGCCTCACTCTCACAGAGTGTTGAGCTCAGACAGGCTGCATCGAGCCAAATAGTGCATTTAAAAAATAAATAATTTCACCTGTATTATTTAGTCACCAATAAATAATGTCACCTGTAAATAGTATGTTTGTTTGCATTATAATAAAAAAAAAAAATTTAAAAAAAATTATAAAAAAAATATATCGGCAAATATGTTTTGAAAATGGCCGATATCAATAATCGGTAAAATGCTTAATATCGGCGCCGATAATCGGCCAGGCCGATAATCGGTCGACCCCTACCTGCAGTATCCTGATATGTACAACTACCTCATCAACTTTCCCTCCTAACGTTACTCCGGAGACTCTTTAAAAGCCTGCAGGGTACAAATAGATGCAATCTCATTTTTTGATGAACGTTCAGGAGTCTGCTAAACCAGACTGTAAAATATCGTCATTGAAGGAGAGTGCGGCATCAGCGCTGGGAAGAGGTTTTAATGAAGATGATTGTGTGTCGAGCGTCTGCGACTTACTTTCAGTTTCATTCGCGGCAGTTTGCACGCCGGGCTTGATGAAGAGATACTCAGCTACTCATCCGCGGTGATGTTTGCTGCATTAGCGCTGTCGTATCTGATTATAACATGCCTATAAAACGTCTATCATTTTAATATTTTGGGAGGAGTAAAATTTGCATATGTGGTTCAACAACCAGATGCATTTACACTTGTCCAGTTTTGTCTGGAATGCGGCCCAGACACCTCCTTAAGTGGTTTGAGCGATCGGATTTATATCCGTCTCGAATGCATTTCGGAGGGCATTTACAGGATCGGATAGCTATCCAATCAGAAAAAACACATGAAGTGACCAGGTGTAAATAGCCCCTAAAGCACTGGATCTCATATTTGTGTGACTAAAGCTCTGAAAGCAAACATTTGTCATGATAAGCACACAACAGCAGCGCGGTCTCTGTCTCTGCATGTGAGCAAACACACATTAGAGAGCGCTGCTGCTTGAGACTCACCGTCAGTATAAATTCGTGATTACTGTAATATTTAAAATATTACTAAAGCCTTTATTTTATTTGTATTGTTTTTTGTCATTGGAAAAAAAATTATCTATAAACATTTGTTGATAAGTTGTTCATAACTAATTGATGCATTAGAGAACATTTACCTGTTTGATTGGTCATAAGATACAACAAGGTTACAAACTGAAGGATGCAAACTAGGGGTCGACCGATATGTGTTTTTCAGGGCCGATACCGATACCGATTATTACAGATCAAGTAGACCGATAACCGATATTTTGAACCGATATCGTGTCTGGTGTAAAATGAAAATGAATGCCAAAATTAATAATAACAAGAGCTCTGACAAAAAACGTTCTTTAAATGCTTTTAAACATGTCTTTAATTCTGAAAACTGTTTAATAACAACAAGATTAAATAAACAGTAATATTAATAATAACATAAGTACAGAGATCACTGAAGCATTCTGTAAACATTTTGTAAAACTTAAAGTAAAGCGTATTTAGCGTATTGTGTGATTATTCTCAACAAAAGTTGTAATAATTGTTGTAGTTGTATTCGTATATAAGTATATATTCGGCTAAACCGAACTTATATTTTGACAGGTTGCCATGAGGACCTTTTAAGTTTCTGTAGCCTATGTATATATGATATGACGATCGTTTTACTCAAATGAAACGGTCAAATGCTCTTGAAGTGACTCTGCGAGCAGTTCTGGGGATGTTGTTCATGTATTTATGTCCTCATTTAGTGAGACGGCAGACGCTGAAGTCACCGCGAGCGTCACGTGCGCTTCAGTATGTATGTGTGCAGTAAATGAAACCGCACGTCTGTGTCATTCATTAACAGAGATGCAGAACATGCAGGATTCATATTTAAATAGTGTTTTTGCAGCTTAATATTTATAGATACTAGTCCATAGCGCGAGTCGATTTAAGTGTACTGACCTACTTTTGATGAATTAATCCAAACTTCGACACATTCCGTGACATTCCGCGTTATACGGTAAATTCCATTATATGACTGCATTCCGCGATTCCGCCCGCATTTTCCGCATCGCGGACATCATGGGTTATATTGAGGTGTTTTGCAACTTCAGCAACGTCTGCTGCTGCTTTACCTTTGAGAGACAACTGATGCCTGATCACTGAAGCAGCTCCAGTTAGCATGTGCTTTGGGTGTGAGACTGCCTTCAGTTTTCCGCGTTGATTGGTCGGACTCGTGACTCTCTACATATCAGATGAGCGGTGGGCGGAGATTGCTCTCAGAGATTGAGAGATCGCCTCACACTCACAGAGTGTTGAGCTCAGACAGGCTGCATCGAGCCAAATAGTGCATTTAAACATTAAATAGTTTCACCTGTATTATTTATTCAACAATAAATAATGTCACCTGTAAATAGTATGTTTGTTTGCATATATAAAAAAAAAAAAAAAAAAAAAAATTATCGGCAAATCTGTTTTTAAAATGGCCGATATCGATAATCGGTAAAATGCTTAATATCGGCGCCGATAATCGGCCAGGCCGATAATCGGTCGACCCCTAATGCAAACTAATTTCCAGTCACTAAAATTAGGACTTGATACTGTATGAGGACCATACGTTAGGAGTCTGGACTTCAGATGAGTTTGAAAGAACCTGCACAGTGTTGACTGTCATAATCATACATCACAATACTATTATGAAAATTAGAGGTCGACTGATATATCGGTTTTGCCAACTAATCGGCACCGATAGTTTCCCGGAACTATCGGTTATCGGCAAAAATCCACTTCGATAGTTTTTCCAGATTACATCCGCTGCCGGAACGGCTGTGAATGGTCCGTTATTATTATACAGCACGAGAGCCAACATATCTATGGCGAGAGCGGCCTCTAGAGGCGAAAATCACTGCATTTATTTTTAAACATGATATTGCGCGCTGCACGGAGATCACACGCTGCCTGGAGAGAGAGCAGTGCTGCTGACATTTCAGATGCACGTTTAAAACACAGACAGTGAAAAGTTATGTATACAGTACACTTTTATGTCAATATAAAGTAATTCATTTTTTGACTAGATGCTGCATTGGAGAAAGAACAGCGGTATGTTTGCCGACAAGGCTGAGAGGACGCTAACATTAGCAGTATCTCAAGCGGTTAAATTAATGTGGCAAAAATACACGCAAGTCCATCCCAAATGTTTAACGTCATTAACCCCAGCTGGTCGCATTCGTTAGCCAGCGAAGTTGCAAATTTAAAGCCTGTGAATATTAGGTATGCAGCGATTAACCAGTTTTACTATTAACCACGCTTTAAAACATCATGGTTAATTAATCGTAAAGGCTCCGCTAAACCGAGTGTTTCTGTTGCACGGAACGGAACTGTTGCAGCTTGCGCGAAATGAAAACAAAGTTACTCTAGCGGCGGTGCACCATCTTAAAATGCTTATCAGAGACACGGAGACTACTACACGCATTTGATTAACTATGACAGAGGAAACAAAAAGCGATCCTTTTTTTCCACCAGAGAATAACTGAAGTTGATAGTGTGCGCCAAGAATGACCAGGGCGTCATTTAAACATTGCCGTAAAAATAGCAGTTAACGAGTATACATAAGGGATAATGCACGGCTAGCCAACCTGTTCTCGTTGTGAAATACACGATTTTAATGCACGACGTGAAGGCAAAGACCACCTGATGCAAAGTTCGTTAGCTCTAGTATTCTGCCCGCCTCAGACATAGATGAAATAGTGCGGAGAGAGACAGAGAGAGTTTGTGAGAGAGAGAGAGAGACACACACACAGAGAGGGAAAGAACGAGAGAGAGAGAGAGAGAGAGAGAGAGGGGACGGTTGCGTGTGTGAATTAGTCCACCTGCATCTGCGCGTCACTACAAACAATAAATATTTGAGTTTAGTTATTTAAACATTAATTTTACCCCCTCTTTATAATGTAGCAATCCAGTATCTAAAAGCTATTTTATTAATGAAAGTCGCTGGGCAGCGTAGACAACAAGTTTTTGTCCTCCTAAATGTTTGTGTGGGCAGCTCGATCTCGATCTCACAAACCAAAATAATAGACATGATTTTCTCAGGTCATATGTAAAATCAGATGAATAAATATTATTAAAATGAATAAATGGATGACAGTTGATTACAATAATAGTTCAGTTTATTCCCCTCATTAGAACAGTGTTCCCTGTGGGATAAATTCATATTAGTAATATTAATAATAATTATTAATATGAATAATACTTAATTAACATTTACATAGAGGCAAGGAGACAAAATTGATTGTCCTAGCAACACTCCTTGATCCCAGATACAAGGCCGTGCCTTTGCGTCTGAAGAAACACTCGAGAAAGGAAAAAAATAGCTAAAAGAGGAAGCTGAAGAGCTTGCCATGATGGTCCATGCCCTCTACTAGAAGGACCTGAGCAGGATGAGGGTTTGGATCCAGAGACAAAGCAGCAGAAAATCCATCAGCCCACTTTAGTGAACACTCTGTATGCCAGGGTCCTTGGTGCCACAGCTGTGTCTCACTGGATGTACAGCTTTGAGATTGAGCTTGAGTGCTATTTGTCAGAGCCTATCATTGAAAGAAGTGACATGCCTCTGCAGTGGTGGCAGAATAATGAAACAAGATTTAAAACACTTGCACATCTAGCAAATAAATTCCTGTGCCTCCACCATCCACTGTGCCTAGTGAAAGGGTGTTCAGTGAAGTGGGCATGCTTTATGAAGCCAGGAGGAGCCGACTCACTGGACACCATGCACACCAGCTCTGCTTTCTCCATTGTAATTTGAGGCTTCTTAACCTTGAATATTAAAACAGAACTAGAACTAGAAATGGACCATGTTACACTTGAATCTCTTGCAGTTCTTTAACAGGACTAGTTACGTTTCTCTTGTTTCACAAGTTAAAATGTGTTGTTATTTGGAGTGCCTTTTTTATTCATTTTGGATGTAACTTTTTGTTTCAATTTGAATGCATGTCTTTAATTTACCTCAATATTTCTTAATATAATCATATTTATTTAATAGAGCACATTTTCACGAATCAGTTCTGTTTTTTTTGTATTAGTTTTTTTGTAATAAAGTTCAGTACTATTTTACATGTCCGGGAGCCCACTCATTCCGCTCCGATCCGAGAGCCCACGGAGTCCGCTCCAGAGCCCGCTCCGATCCGGGAGCCCACGGAGTCCGCTCCGATCCGGGAGCCCACGCATTCCGCTCCGGTCCGGGAGCCCACGCATTCCGCTCCGATCCGGGAGCCCACGCATTCCGCTCCGGTCCGGGAGCCCACGTATTCCGCTCCAGAACCCGCTCCGATCCAGGAGCCCACAGAGTCCGCTCCAGTCCGGGAGCCCACGCATTCCGCTCCGGTCCGGGAGCCGCATTCGCTCGATCCGGGAGCCGCATTCGCTCGATCCGGGAGCCGCATTCCGCTCCGATCCGGGAGCCGCGATTCGCTCGATCCGGGAGCCGCATTCGCTCGATCCGGGAGCCCACTCCGATCCGAGGCCCACGCATTCCGTTCCGGTCCGAGCCGCAGTCCACTCCGTTCCGGGAGCCCACGCAGTCCGCTCCAGAGCCCGCTCCGCCCCGTGAGCCCACGGAGTCCGCTCCAGTGCCCGCTCCGATCCGAGAGCCCACGAAGTCCGCTCCAGAGCCCGCTCCGATCCGGGAGCCCACGGAGTCCGCTCCAGAGCCCGCTCCGATCCAGGAGCCCACGGAGTCCGCTCCAGTCCAGGACCCCACTCCGTTCCGGGAGCCCACGGAGTCCGCTCCAGAGCCTGCTCCGCTACGGGAGCCAACGCAGTCCGCTCCATTCCGGGAGCCCACGCAGTTCGCTCCGTTCCGGGAGCCCACGCATTCCGCTCCAGAGCCCACTCCTGTCCGGGAGCCAACTCAGTCCGCTCCAGAGCCCGCTCCGTTCTGGGAGCCCACGCAGTCCGCTCCAGAGCCCGCTCTAGTCAGGGAGCACACAGACTCCGCTCCAGAGCCCGCTCCGGTCTGGGAACCCACAGAGCCCACTCCAGGGCCAGCCCCACCCTGGAACCCCTGTGTGCCCATTGCTCCAGGCCCTCTTCCACTCCACGGGCCTGGCCCACCTCCCTCCTAGACATTTTTCTGTTTAGTGTGTGTGGAGCGTCTGGGATCCGCTCCTTAAAGGGGGGGTTATGTCACGGTCCTGCTGGTGTGCCCAGGCTGGCCACCAGATGTCTCTGTCTGTTGAGCACATGGCTTGTTGTTTGTTTGGTGCCATGTGCTCCCATGTCGATTGTCTGTCCCCTCCCATCTTGTTACTTAATCATTGTTTCAGTGGCTCCAGCTGTGTCTCCCTCGTTACCCTCGTTTGTCTCCCTATATAGTTCTCCTTGTGTCTGCAGTCCTGTGCTGATCCGTTGTCTTTCGTATGTCTTCGTCATGTGAGTTTCATGTTGACTGTGCTCCAGTCTTATGCCTGCCTGCCTGCCTGCTTGTTTTTCCCCTTCGGGGTGGTTTTTGTTCTTTTGTTTAACTTTGTTATTAAAAACCCTAAATTCCTCTGCATTTGAGTCCTCGACCTCATCTCTCCTGACAGAAATAAGGATAAGAAACTAATTGCAATATGACAGATAGGACAAAAAACTACAATAAATAAGAAACACTACATACATTATGTAAATTAAATTGTCTTCACTGTGTTAATTATATCTATCTATCTACGATAGATATAATTAACACGTGTATTATGTATAGATTCTATACATATTATAAATATATCATTATTATTGTTATTTTTTATTTATTCTCATTAAAGTTACAAAAGTTATTTAGTCAAGAGCAGGGAGAGATTTTCTAGCAGTGTTATGATTAACATGAATGACAGACAGAACGAATATTGGACAGCTTCCCCTTTCCACGTCCACGTGAACTTCTCTCTCCGCTGCGTCTGTCTGTCTGTCATCCTCCGTTCAGCATTCAAACAGCGCGTCACGTTCGGTTACTACAGTCAAACTCTTCAAGAGCGCACAGTCACTGAGCTTTAAAACTGTTAAAAGAAAAGGCTCAAAGTAAACTAACTCACAGATTTAATCAATATCTCTTCCCCCTGTACTTTTCTTCTCTATGCGGACTCGGAGGGCTGCGCAGCCTGTGTGCTGTGACTCTGTGTTTCAAGAGCATCATTCTGAGCACGGGATGCGCATTGCGCCGCTCTGTAATGGAGCATTTCGTTTTATAATACTTTTGCGCAATGAAAGATAATAATAGTCTTTCTTGTTTTGTCCTGTTTATATGTTGCTGCCTTATTATTGTGTTATACATTTAAAATACGTTTATTTTTATTTTATATTAAATATTTATATATAAATGTATTTGCTTGTATTTTATAATACAAAGAGCAAGATTTATTCGTAGACTTATTCACTTTTATTTGTAAATACAAATGTTTCACTAGATTTTATAAATAAATATATAAATCTATATATATATAAATAAAACAAAGCGAGTTTATTTCACAAAAATTAAGTCAAAACTGTTATGAAGGCTATTAAATAGCCGTCCCAATCTCATTTTTTGTTAATAAAATTAATTTGCATGAGCCAGCACATTCATTTAAAGCAGTGGTTCTCAACCCGCGACCCACCAAGCTGAACATAACAAAAAAATACTTTCAGTTCTACAATTCATTTTTAGTTTTTACATTAATTAAAAAATATACGAAAAAAATAAAAGCTATGTTTTTGTTATGTCAAATAATTTACTTTTTCATATATTGTTCTTAGACATAAGCAGACTATATGCACTCATGTAATTAATGTTACGCATTTAATAAGCACGCACTTTGGCAGAATTTATTTCAGATAGTCATCAGCAGCCGTTCGTTCGTTAAAATTGAGCATCAGAATGGACACATTTGTTAAGGGAGGAAACGAAATGTGGAAAATGCCAGTGAAGAAACAATATCAGATTCAGCAGTGCTTGCCTCACACTGAACATGTTCAGGTAAAAAGAAACATCATCCTCAATTAGAGAAAATGTGTCAAAACATCTCTGGAGAGAACATTAGATTAACCCTTTAAGAATCCAGGGTAAAGTCGTCAGACACAAAAACAAAAAACAGTTGAACATGTCATATATCCATGGAAAGCTGAGATTCTTGTGATTTCAACTATGTAAACCATCTTAAGATACAATAAACACAGCATGTATCATCTGTGTCTTTATCAGACCACTTTTTGTTGACATAATGCAGACATGCATGATAGTGCAGACATGCATAGGAGTAACACAGTAGGGATGCAATATAACACCAATATAAGAAAAACCCCACAAATTAACTAATGTACCATGTATAGAAATCTGCAGCGTTTACAAAACAGCTCGAAACAAACATGTGGCTGGATTTTGATGTGAGAGACAACAGTAAAAGTACAATTTATTTAGATAGCACCTTTCACAGACAAGGATTCACAAAGTGCTTTACAATAAACAATTAAAATCAAAAGAAGTTAAAGTAACAGCTGTACAAATACCACCAAAAAAAGTCTAGTGCTTCCAGACTAGAGATCGACCGATATATTGGTTTACCAATATTTTTTCCCGATATTTAAGCATTTTACCATAATCGGATATCGGTTTTGAAAAAATACCAATATATATATATATTTTTTAATTAGTCACATACACAATTATACAGAGTATAACCAGCAGTGAAATGTGTTCTCTGTATTTCACACACACCTGGAGCAGTGGAACTATTCACTCAGGAGAAGCTCCAGCAGGACCACCGCATGTAACTTTATACAAGATTCACTTGATGGAAACAAACTAAATGATATTAACATTTACTATAGAACCATTATTTTGCCAATAAATACATTGAAATACATCGAAATTTATTATTTACTTATCTCTAATATTATTCAGTGAATTAACATTATCCAGTGAATTATTCTTCACTCTTTAGTCTATTAAACAGTTTTTAAACCTAAAACTGTAGTTTAAAATGAAGTTGATATGACTTCTGTCCTTTATTTTCTCCATTTAAAACATTAGACATCATTTTGCTTATTGTTAATATCAGTGTTGCTGATGATGCTTTTTATAAATAAAATGTTTTTTTTGTTGTAATTTGAAGATAACATTCTACATGAAAATTTTAATTTTCAACAGTTTTTTGTTGTTGTTAAGATGACTGAACGAAGGAAAACCAAAGCGAAGAATCGACTTACTTCAATCTGTTATTTATTTACTTTATAACAGTAAATAAATATTGGTTCTGCATATCGGTTATCGGGTACATAATATACCGATTACAAATAATCGGTATCGGTTATAAAAAATCTATATCGGTCGATCACTATTCCAGACCATATTGTTAGTTAAACGCTTGTCCGAACTAGGGGCGACCGATTATCGGCCTGGCCGATTATCGACGCCGATATTAAGCATTTTACCGATTATCGATATCGGCCATTTTCAAAACATATTTGCCGATAATTTTTTTTTTTAATATTTTTTTTTTTTTTTTTTTTTTATGCAAACAAACATACTATTTACAGGTGACATTATTTATTGGTGAATAAATAATACAGGTGAAATTATTTAATGTTTAAATGCACTATTTGGCTCGATGCAGCCTGTCTGAGCTCAACTCTGTGAGAGTGAGGCGATCTCTGAGAGCAATCTCCGCCCACCGCTCATCTGATATGATCACGAGTCCGACCAATCAACGCGGAAAACTGAAGGCAGTCTCACACCGAGAGCACATGCTAACTGGAGCTGCCTCAGTGATCACGCATCAGTTGTCTCTCAAAGGTAAAGCAGCAGCAGACGTTGCTGAAGTTGCAATAAATCACAATCCACTATGATGTCCTCGATGCGGAAAATGCGGGCGGAATCGCGGAATGCAGTCATATAATGGAATTCACCGTATAACACGGAATGTCGCGGAATGTGTCGAAGTTTGGATGAATTAATCAAAAGTAGGTCAGTACACTTAAATCGACTCGCGCTATGGACTAGTATCTATAAATATTAAGCCGCAAAAACACTTTAAATATGAATCCTGCATGTTCTGCATCTCTGTTAATGAATGACACAGACGTGCGGTTTCGTTTACATGAAGAGCGCGTGATGCTCGCGGTGTTTCCAGCATAAATGAGGACATAAATACACGAACAACATCCCCAGAACTGTTTGGACAGTCACTTCATGAGCATTTGACCGTTTCATTTGAGTAAAACGATCGTCATATCATATATACATAGGCTACAGAAACCTAAAAGGTTCTCATGGCAACCTGTCAAAATATAAGTTCGGTTTAGCCGAATATATTACTGTATACGTAATACAACTACAACAATTATTACAACTTTTGTTGAGAATAATAACACAATACGCTATTTCTTCCATGTTTTAGTTTTAATAGTAAACTCATTTGTTTGACAAAAATAAAGTCTAACTCTCATTTGATTAAAAGATAAATTAAATTAATGTTTTATGCCTTCATTTGCACTGTACTGTAAATTAAAACTCCGGAAATGTTGTTGTTATTAACAGTTTTCAGAATTAAAGACATGTTTAAAAGCATTTAAAGAACGCTTTTTGTCAGAGCTCTTGTTATTATTAATTTTGGCATTAATTTTCATTTTTACACCAGACACGTATATCGGTTCAAAATATCGGTTATCGGTCTACTTGATCTGTAATAATCGGTATCGGCCCTGAAAAACACATATCGGTCGACCCCTAGTCCGAACAGATATGTCTAAGTGTTTTTTTAAAGGATTCAACAGAACACATAGTTCTCAATGACAAGGGGAGAGAGTCCCAAAGCCTTGGAGCCACCACACAAAAGCACGGTGTCTTAAGACGTGTTCTGGGAAGAGTTAAAATGTCAGAAGACCTCAAAGACTGGCCAGGAGAGTGTGTGTGTAATAGATCATGATATAAGAGAGTGCATGACCATGCAGGGCTCTATAAGTAATGACCAAAATGTTTAAATGCACTCTAAAACCAATGAGAAGCCAACTAATGGCCTTGAGCACAGGGGTAATGTGCGACCTCTTCGTGGTCCTAGTCAAAAGCCTCGCAGCCGCGTTCTGTACAACTTGTAATCAATCCATAGAAGATTTGTTCAAACAAGTGTACAGAACATTGCAATAGTCTAACCGTGTAGAGATAAATGCATGAACAAGCATCTCCATCTCTTTTTTTTAAACCATAGATAGATCTGATCTTCGCAATGTTCCTAAGATGGAAAACATGAACGAACTACAGATTTTAGTCAAAAATGACAGATTTCTTATGTCTACTGCTATCAGATGATGATAGACCCCCAATAGCCTGCTTACTCTTAGGAGTAATGTAATCAGGGGCAATAATCATCACCTCAGTTTTATCCTTATTTAGTTGCAGAAAATTGTCTGAAATCCATTTATTAATGATACCAAACAATTCTGCAGAAGAGACAGTTTTTCTAGTCTATCAGGACTAAAATAAATATATAATTGGATGTCATCGGCATAACAGTGATAAGATATTTTAAAACTACTAATAATCTTGCCAAGAGGAAGCATATACAGACTAAACACAAAAGTAGCGAACTCTTGATGCTCCAGAGATATGGATAAGTAAACAGAAGATATAAACATTGTGAATGATAAAATACAATAAACACTCGACTACGACTATGTATATATTTTCTGCGTTATTCAAGCCGTCTCTGGTATTTTCATAATAATTAAGTATATTTATAATCCATTGCTAATCGATGTATTATTAGCCTATGGAGTAGTAGTAGCTTAGCTAGTTAATGGAAGGTCGTCAGAGCAAGTGTAATCACTGCATTCACGCGCTCCTCAAATACTCTCATTCCCTGAGTTGTGCTTTTAAGTCTGAATGTGAAAACCGCACACTCGGGTTACCTCAAAGATTTGTTGAAAGTGTATTATTAGAGCTTTTTGAATTGAGTTCATGTGCATTTTCTCAGTCAGGAATTTTTTTTGCACGTGTGGTGCCGGTGATGATGCTTCTTACGTCCGTTTCGGAGAAACAAAGGACAAATATTTCAACCGATCGCTCAGGCATGAGCAAAATGAGGCACCGAAATCTGCGTTCTGATTGGTGTCAGACATGTTCAGAGGTCTGGTGGAGTGCTTCAGAGCAGTTTTAGCAGCATGTTACGATGCTAATGCTTGTAACGTTGTGGCTGATCAGTGTAAATAGCGTGTACAGTGCGTCATTTGCCACACAACTAGACATTCACATTAAGCAGGTTAAACAAGCTTCTCTTTAAACATCAGCCATTTCTGACTCTAAGGTCAGTGTTTGACAGTTCAGAGACTAACTGTTTCTCATATGTCTTTCCTATTTTGTTTTCCCATCTGCTGCCCATTCCAGTTGCTGGAGCTAAAGGTTGCTATGGAGACGGGCAGTTCCTGGTTACGCATGCGGTTTATGTCATGTCAACTCAGCAGCAATAAAGAAGGTCAAAGCGAGAGGGAAGCATTGAACACACACACACTGAATGCGTACGATTGCACCCGCTGGGCTGGAACAAATTGCCTTCATTTAGGAGTTTTAAATAAACTGGAAACATCCCTGAATACACCCCACTCCAGCGAGTAATGAATTATTCATGGCGCGTTTAAACAAATGCATTTGTGGAGCGGGGTGTGTATGTATGTGTGTGTGTCTCTGTGTGTGTCTGTGTCTGTGTGTGTGTGTGTCTGTCTGTGTGTGTGTGTCTGTGTGTGTCTGTCTGTCTGTGTGTGTGTGTCTGTGTGTGTGTCTGTGTGTGTGTCTGTGAGTGAGTGTCAGAGTGTGGTGTGTGTGTGTGTCTGTGTCTGTGTGTGTGTGTGTGTGTGTGTGTGTGTGTGTGTGTGTCTGTGTGTGTGTCTGTGTCTGTGTGTGTACGGCTCACCAGCACATTATTACACAGAGAAACACATCAAACTCTCATCTCTCATCAAACACCTCCAGCGCCTGCATCAGTGTGTGTGTGTGTGTGTGTGTGTGTGTGTGTGTGTGTGTGTGTGCACGGCTCACCAGCACATTATTACACAGAGAAACACATCAAACTCTCATCAAACACCTCCAACACCTGCATCAGTGTGCGTGTGTGTGTGTGTGTGCGCCTGTGTGTGTGTGTGTGTGCGTGTGTGTGCACGGCTCACCAGCACATTATTACACAGAGAACCACATCAAACTCTCATCTCTCATCAAACACCTCCAGTAGGGGTCGACCGATTATCGGCGCCGATATTAAGCATTTTACCGATTATCGATATCGGTACTTTTTTCGGTTTACTTTAAGTTTTACAAAATGTTTACAGAATGCTTCTGGGTGATCCCTGCACTTATGTTATTATTAATATTATTAATATTACTGTTTATTTAATGTTGTTGTTATTAACAGTTTTCAGAATTAAAGACATGTTTAAAAGCATTTAAAGAAAGTTTTTTTGTCAGAGCTCTTGTTATTATTAATTTTGGCATTCATTTTCATTTTTACACCAGACACGTATATCGGTTCAAAATATCGGTTATCGGTCTACTTGATCTGTAATCATCGGTATCGGCATCAGCCCTGAAAAACACATATCGGTTGACCCCTAACCTCCAGCGCCTGCATCAGTGTGTGTGTGTGTGTGTGTGTGCATGGCTCACCAGCACATTATTACACAGAGAAACACATCAAACTCTCATCTCTCATCAAACACCTCCAGCACCTGCATCAGTGTGTGTGTGTGTGTGTGTGTGTGCGTGTGTGCGCCTGTGTGTGTGTGTGTGTGTGTGTGTACGGCTCACCAGCACATTATTACACAGAGAAACACATCAAACTCTCATCTCTCATCAAACACCTCCAGCGCCTGCATCAGTGTGTGTGTGTGTGTGTGCGTGGCTCACCAGCACATTATTACACAGAGAAACACATCAAACTCTCATCTCTCATCAAACACCTCCAGCACCTGCATCAGTGTGTGTGTGTGTGTGTGTGTGTGTGTGTGTGTGCCTGTGTGTGTGTGTGCCTGTGTGTGTGTGTGGCTCACCAGTAGGGCTGTGACGGTATTGGATTTTTCCTTACCACGGTGAAGCAGCAACAAATATCGCGGTTTGGCGGTTAATCGCACGACCCCCCAGTAAAAAAAAATTGATGTGGTCGCACTTGTGCAAGTCTGCGTCTGCACGCTGCAGAGCTACGGCACATTGTAGCAGGAGTCAGATTTCACTGATCACGTGAAGAGATGCAATTTTAGCGCGAGCACTTCGTGGGTAGAGCCTACACTCACTGCACGAGCGCGAGCACGAAGGTGCAGGCAGCCGGACTAAGCTCAACACACTGGAGGATTTGGTTTTCAAACTAAAGTAAAAGACTGCTTCTTAAACCAGAGAAGGTGACACAAATAATACTGATGAAAAAGAACGGGTTGAATGTTAAACACTTTCGTTACCATATAGCTATAAACTAGATTAATCAATGCATGCTGATTAACTTTTATCATAATGTTGTATCAAAAAGATAAAGTTGCGACCAGTGGGAAGAATGAGTAGAGCCCTGAATGACTTGATCAAGAACGCATGCAGCTTGTAAATGAACTTGGAAATGAATAATAATAAAGTCGTCGTCTTTATTCTTAAAACAGCTAATTAAATTAACAATAATAACAAAATAATATTAATCTCTATAACTTTGTTTTTTTTTCAATATCTTCAGAGTTTAATAGGAATTATGGAACAGTCTTTGTCATCGTTTGTAACCCATTCTTTGTACAACAAATTATTAAAAGATAATAACCTGAGCAAGCTGCAGAAACAACAAGCGAGCTCAACATGCCACGTGCTTTGTTCTGGTGATTTGTGCTAAACTTCGATTCATATTTCTTTAGACATTGTTTTTCGGGTAAGAGTCCGTGGATATAAACGCACTTGTCCAAACGCAACTTGTTGAAAACTGTGTTTGTTGAAACGGATAGGTTGTAACAGCAAATTAGGATGTAATTAATATTATTTGACTATTCGTTAGGCTACATTTATAATAACAACCTTTTTAAAGTGCAAAATAAAATATGTTTTTCTTCTTCCCGACCCGATTCCCTCCAAATATATCTCGCTTTCCAGAATCTCACAATTACATTTCCTCTACTGAAAGAAGAGAGAGATAACAAATAAAAGTGTAGTCTGCACAAAATGTATTTTATTGTAGGCTATTTATTTTATTCGTCTTGTCCAGAATCAAATTAGTTTTACATTTTGTTGTCAACGTAATAATGTGTCGCAGAGAGAAAATAATAATAATAATGTAGGCCAGTTTGTACAAAAATGTAAAAATAGCATGTTTGTTATTTTTATTCTTCTTGTCAAAATACTAAATTGGTTTAACCTTTTGCTGTCAACACGGAAAAGTGTCGCAGAAAAAAAAAGACATCTGTCATTTAAATTTATATGTAAAATATGAACAAAACCGTTGGCTTAGACATTGCAAAATTAAATCTCTTTTTCATGAAACCAAACAATTTAACTTCCCTGAGAAGAATGTCCCGAGTCAGATTTGCCTGACATGGGTTTCTTCACAGTAAACTGGCCATTTTGCAGTCGCAGTTGAAGCATCCACACTTAGCTAAGCTTCATCCTTATTCTGCTCTGTCACTCATCGACGGGGCTCTAGGCAAAACCCTGCCGTGCCGCCCCCGCTTCACTCAAATAGGATTTTAAAGATGCAAATGAAAGATTGGATAATTTGTTTATTAACAACTACATTAAAATAAAAGCAAGCACGGGCATGTGCTATTAGCAGTCAGGGCTTAATCTGAACAGACCCGGTCCGGATCAGCACCTCCGAACTCTGATCATCTCATCTGGCGGATCCTCTTCCTCCAGAGAAATACGTTTGTGTCAGGGTTATTGTAGTTTTGCATTTTTAAATTCGTTTTTATTTTAATATTGCTTTCAATTTTCGCAAAAAATTTAAGTTTCGTTTTAATTTTTTTATAATTTGGTTAATTTTAGTGTAGTTTTTATTTAGTGTAGTTTTCTACCCCATACAGGTTAGTTTCGGTTTTAATTTGAGTTGTAGTAATTAAAGTTTAGCAGAATTAACAGAACACTTCCAGAGCACAGACCAAAGACATTTTAATTTAAACGTATTGACGCAAACCACTAGGACACAAAATTAAAGCATGCTGAGATTAGAAAATTATTAATTTTATTATTTTATATAGTCGCTATTGGTTTCGTTTTGTTTGAGCTTGTCATTGTTTTTTATTCTTCTTTCTTTCTTTCTTGTCTTAGTGCCTTTATTTTTGTCAAATACAGTTCATAGTAACTAATAACTTCATAGTAGTTCATAAAACTTTCATAGTCGCAAAAAAACCCTGATGTGGCTCGTTTAGGTGACTTGGTTTGCTTTGCATAAAATAAAATTGTTTACTGTTTTATAGATTACATGAAACAAACCTATATTTGACAAAAAAAAGTAAGTGGCACTGAGAACTAATTTCACCCGAAGAGAAGGCAAAATATCTGCGTGCACTCAAAGCAAACGCAGACTCTGGACTGTCATATAGGATATGGGTTACAAAAAAACTACCCAAACATTACAAAAAATAACCGTGTTTAATAAAATAACCGTGATTTTTAGAGTATATGCACACAATAAAAGCAACTGATGCAAGCTGGTAATCACTTAAGTCGGTCAACGGAGTGATTGCGCGAATTATCCGTTACCTCTCCATCCTCTGATGCCGGATCGGTCACCCCGCTTTATTACACAAATTAAACACTGCATATGATAAACGCTAAATATTGAGTATTCCACTTGGCTAAAACACAGCAAAACACGGTTTTGGGTGTACTATTTAATAGATAATATTACACTTGTTATCTCCACCGCGCTTTCTCTCTCACACACATACAGCTATAATCTTACCTTTTAGAAGCGCGTGTCTGGCTTTAAAACTCATCAGACAGCACCAGCAGCAAAAGGAATTCATGTCTGGATAGTTTTATTCGATTTGATGACATTTATGAATGAACATTATAATGTTTTGCATGTAGAGTAGCCTATTGATGACGCTCAGTTGGGGCGCGGAGCGCATTATGAAGCAAAGTTAATTTAGATGTAGAATAACTAAGCAGTGATAACGAATGCCCAAAAGATAAACTACAAATATCTGTCCCTTTGCCCCTGACTGTGTTGCTGCCGAGGCGACTGCCTTGTTCGCCTATATGCACATGCAGATCGCCTGTTCTGTCAGGGTGGCGTTATGCACATGCACTGTGCGCAATAAAACACACATGACGCAGAAGCACTGGTGCGTGCAGCGTGAGCGGTAAGAGGGAGTAAAACACACAAATATGCTGTTCTGAAAGGATGTCGGGAACGGGATATTGTTAGACCGCCCACTCCCGTTCAAATTACACCAGAGTTATCGACCGTTACCGTGTTTTATTCCCGCGTTGCAAGACATTTGGTCGGATCCCGCGAAAAACTGTGCGGTGATGACGGTGATGACCTCAACACCGCGGTCGCATCTCATTACCGCGGTGAAGCGGTAATGCGGTTATCGTCACAGCCCTACTCACCAGCACATTATTACACAGAGAAACACATCAAACTCTCATCTCTCATCGAACACCTCCAGCGCCTGCATCAGGAGAATCACTGCATCACATCAAACATTTGCAGAGAAGATGATTGAGATTCTGCAGAAATTCAAGATATTAATTATATAATATTAAATGCAATGATTTTTAATACTGAATCTGACATTACGATTTCGTTCTACTGTCTGAAAACGGCTCAGCAATCAGAGTGTCTTCGTTCTGCTGACAGTAGGGGTCGACCGATATGTGTTTTTCAGGGCCGATGCCGATACCGATTATTACAGATCAAGTAGACCGATAACCGATATTTTGAACCGATATACGTGTCTGTAAAATGAAAATTAATGCCAAAATTAATAATAACAAGAGCTCTGACAAAAAACGTTCTTTAAATGCTTTTAAACATGTCTTTAATTCTGAAAACTGTTAATAACAACAACATTTCCGTTGGTTTTAATTTACAGTACAGTGCAAATGAAGGCATAAAACATTAATTTAATTTATCTTTTAATCAAATGAGAGTTAGACTTTATTTTTGGCAAACAAATGAGTTTACTATTAAAATTAAAACATGGAAGAAATAGCGTATTGTGTTATTATTCTCAACAAAAGTTGTAATAATTGTTGTAGTTGTATTATGTATACAGTAATATATTCGGCTAAACCGAACTTATATTTTGACAGGTTGCCATGAGGACCTTTTAAGTTTCTGTAGCCTATGTATATATGATATGACGATCGTTTTACTCGAATGAAACGGTCAAATGCTCATGAAGTGACTGTCTGAGCAGTTCTGGGGATGTTGTTCATGTATTTATTAGGGATGGGTCACGATTTTCGAATATTCGAATAATCAATTTAATTATAGAATATCGATTAGGTTATGCGATTATTTTCTAAAGGTGTACCCACACTGGGTGTTTTGAACCGTGCGGCGCCGCCTGAGCCCCAAAGCCCTGTTCGTTTGACTGATGTGATCGCTCTGTGCTGCGCTCGGACGCGGTTTGTTTAGCAGGCCCTGGATTGGTTGTAAGAGGTGGGCCAGAGTGCGGTTCATTTGGACTCTCGCGCGGCACACAAGTAGTGTGAGCGCTAACCGCGCCGGATCACGGAACTTCTGATACGTGCAGCCTGATTGCGTGAACAATAGACCGGTTAAGCTAATATATAGTGAGAGGGCCGTTTGTTTCAGCATCCCAAACAACCCAAAATAATAAACCACAAAGTTAACAAAACGATGCACTCCACTGCGCTGAGCCAGAGCACTTCTCAGCCACCTTCACGTGCTATCTGAAACATCCTGCTTCCCACTTATGAAGTCGTGACGAGCTCCTCGTAATTAATGTAATATTCCACTGGTTGATAACCATAAATATTTATGTAAAAATGATTTGTGCTGTTTTTTGTGTTAAATGTAAAGAATGACAGGTATGATGCCACAGACTTTCTTTTTTATTAGCAGAGTATACAGGTGTAATTTTCACTTTAACTTCACGCAATGTAACATGATTTTATTATTGTAATTTTGACTTTATTCTTAAAATATGACATTAATCGTATTTATTTATTTATTTAATTATTTATTTGAGAAAGATAAACTGATCAAACTTGCGCTGGCCGCTTGGTATTTAAAAAAAAAAACTTGAATTTAAAAACACAAAATGTTCCAATCATATTTCTGAATTAAATTAATAAAGAAACTAACCGAATTATTCGGAACTATTTTAATGGTTGCAGCAGCAGCTTTGTAATGTGGAGGAGAGAGAGAGAGAAATACACGGGCGTTCGGACTCAGGCGGATAATTCTGATAAGATGCAGGGATCTATATTTGTTCCCTCGTTTCAATTAAAAGTTCCCCGGACTAAGTGTGAACAGAATGCACTCTCGTCTTCTTCCAGAGCATGTGAACATTTAATATATGAAATAGGTTATTGTTATGAAGACAGACGTTAACATTAATGTTCACATAATAAGTGCCGTCATTCAGGCTGTTCACAATAGAGGTCTGCTTCCCGACCCGAGCCTGCGGGTCCCGAAATGCTTTCGGGTTTCGGGTTGGGTTAATGTTTAATGGATAGCTTCGGGCTCGGGCTCGGAGCTAAACCAAAACTATATTCAGAGGCTACGCTGCTTTCATAGACGCACGCACACATACATTATTGCACACAGATATCAGAGATCGCGCAGCGCACAAACAGCACGGAAGCTTTTTCTTAGTAAAATAGCTTCGATTGGCTACTGACTCGCAACACTATATTTCTCTGCAATGAGGGGTAACATCGCTGTTTTTGAAGTAACTAAGCCTCATTGCTTGTATAGAGAGACGCGCAGATGCAGGTCCACGCACAACTTTCATACCCCTCTCACTCTCTCTTGCTAATTCAAATAAATGATTATATATATATATGAAATAGGTTATTGTTATGACAGACGTTAAAATTAATGTTCACATAATAAGTGCCGTCATTCAGGCTGTTCACAATATGTTTTAGCGCATAATGTTTTAAAAATGATATTCTGTTTATGTTTTAAGCCATAATATTTATTCATTAATTAATCAAACGGTTAAGTTTTTTTATAATATGAATGTTCATGCTCATTTTTTAAATAGAACTGTCCTAACCTTATATAGGCAGTTGATAATCGACGGACTGTTCTGTTAATAAATGCCTCATTCGGTTATGTTTATATTAATATGTTTCAGCAATCATAAGTTAAAACCATTAATTGGCTCAGGTTAAGATAGACTATTCTCTAATTAATTAAACTGTTATCTTACAGATTGAAAGCCTGAATGGTTTCTCTCCCTCTCTCTGTTTATGTGCGTGCGTGCGTGCGTGTGTGTGCGCGTGGGTGTGCGCGGGAGGGGTGCGATTTTCGAATAGTAATCGAATAACACACAGCGATTATCGAATATTACTTTTGCTTAAATTGCACATCCCTAGTATTTATGTCCTCATTTAGTGAAACGGCAGATGCTGAAAACACCGCGAGCATCACACGCGCTTCAGTATGTATGTGTGCAGTGAATGAAACCGCACGTCTGTGTCATTCATTAACAGAGATGCAGAACATGCAGGATTCATATTTAAATAGTGTTTTTGCGGCTTAATATTTATAGATACTAGTCCATAGCGCGAGTCGATTTAAGTGTACCTACTTTTGATTAATTCATCCAAACTTCGACAAATTCCATGACATTCCGCGTTATACGGTAAATCCCATTATATGACTGCATTCCGCGATTCCGCCCGCATTTTCCGCATCGCGGACATCATAGGTTATATTGAGGTGTTTTGTGGATTGTGATTTATTGCAACTTCAGCAACGTCTGCTGCTGCCTTACCTTTGAGAGACAACTGATGCGTGATCACTGACGCAGCTCCAGTTAGCAAGTGCTCTCGGTGTGAGACTGCCTTCAGTTTTCCGCGTTGATTGGTCAGATTCGTGACTCTCTACATATCACATGAGCGGTGGGCGGAGATTTCTCTAGTCTAGGCCACAGAGTGTTGAGCTCAGACAGGCTGCATCGAGCCAAATAGTGCATTTAAACATTAAATAATTTCACCTGTATTATTTATTCACCAATAAATAATGTCACCTGTAAATAGTATGTTTGTTTGCATAATAAAAAATAAACAAAATAATAATTATCGGCAAATCTGTTTTGAAAATGGCCGATATCGATAATCGTAAAAATGCTTAATATCGGCGCCGATAATCGGTCGACCCCTAGTATAAATGTGCCTGAAAGCTGATATATAGCTGAAAAGGGATGATGATCATCATCATATTTGTGGGTTCTGGGCAACAAAACAAGCTATTTCTCAATCCCTGAAAATAAATTGGGTTTCAGCAAGAAAAATTTGTTAAATAGCCAGAACTTAAACTATAAACTCACATACATAATTTCCCCACGATTATATTGTTTTGTTTTGTTTTTGGAAATAAATCACATTAGAGGGGCTAAATCTGCAGCAAATGTAGTTTCATGTGGTTTACATCCCAAAACCTAGTGAGATGCCCATGAAGACTGCCTTTATAGCCATCACTGCCAAAAAGAAGAGAAAAAAAGAAAAAAAAGAACCGATGACATTTTTCCCAGGACAGTGACCGGAAAATGGCAGTGCAATGAGCTCAGTGGAAAAACATCCATCCAACATGACAGAGGAACCAAGAAATGTTGTCCTGCTGGATTCAAAGCACAGAGCAGAATATGTGACCACACATTAGCTGAAGAAAAAAAATCTGATTTATGGTTTAAATCGATTTTTTCACCCTACTTAAAATCAATCTGCAGATGACGAAGAAATTGCTCAAAATTAAAGGGACAATATGTAAGTTTTCGCCACTAGAGTTCGCATTTTCAAAACAATAACAAAGGCGAAGCTTGATGACGCTATGCAGGAGGATGTTCACTGAAGAGGTAATGGATGATTTTTTTATTATCTGTACCTTCCACAGTTATATTTAAACGGGGAATAAAGATAATGTGAGCACAGAACTTACGTCGTCAAAGAACAATATGACAGACTTAAGTCTAGCGCGAGTTTAAGCACTCTCAAAAAACTCATCATTTTCTTTCCGAACACGGTATTGGCATGCGACAGATTGCAGGGATATGGCGGGAGATCACGATGCCAGATTATTACTAGGGATGGGCATTTTAAGCAAAAGTAATATTCGATAATCGCTGGGTATTATTCGATTACTATTCAAAAATCGCACCCCTCTTGCGCATGCACACACACACACACACACACACAAATGGAGAGAGGGGGAGAGAGAGACCGTCCAGGCTTTCAATCTGTATGATAACAAACTGTTTAATTAATTAGAGAATAGTCTATCTTAACCCAAGAAAATTAATGGTTGTAAAGTATGAGTGCTGAAACATATTAATATAACATAACCGAAGGACTAGGGGTCGACCGATATGTGTTTTTCAGGGCCGATGCCGATGATTACAGATCAAGTAGACCGATAACCGATATTTTGAACCGATATACGTGTCTGGTGTAAAAATGAAAATGAATGCCAAAATTTATAATAACAAGAGCTCTGACAAAAAAGTTCTTTAAATGCTTTTAAACATGTCTTTAATTCTGAAAACTGTTAATAACAACAACATTTCCGTTGGTTTTAATTTACAGTACAGTGCAAATGAAGGCATAAAACATTAATTTAATTTATCTTTTAATCAAATGAGAGTTAGACTTTATTTTTGGCAAACAAATGAGTTTATTATTAAAATTAAAACATGGCAGAAACTTCATAATATTTTAAGAATTAAGTCAAAATTACGATCATAAAATCATGTTACATTGCCTGAAGCTAATGTTAAAATTACACCTGTATACTCTGCCCCCCAAAAATAATAATAAGTGTGGCATCCAACCTGTCATTCTTCACATTTAACACGAAAAACAACACAAATATTTTGCATATAAATATTTATGGTTATCAACCAGTGGAATATTACATTATTCTTTCAACAAAAAACTAATAATTTGAATGCAGGGAGCTCGTCACGGCTTCATAAGTGGGAAACAGGACGTGAAGGCGGCAGAAAAGCACTCTCGCTCAGCGCAGTGGAGTACATCGTTTTGTTAACTTTGTGGTTTATTATTTTGAGTTGTTTGGGACGCTGTAGCAAACGGCCCTCTCACAATATATTGCTTAACAGGTCTATTGTTCACGCAATCAGCCTGCACGTATCAGAAGTTCCGTTCTCCGGTGTGCCGCGCCCGAGTGCCGACAGTTTGTGTGCAAGCATGGAACAGAAGATGCTCTAAAATAAAACAAACAAATATCCTGTTGATCGCACCATCTGTACTCCAGTATATAAATTCAATATAGATTAATTATTGCTAAAGATACTTGCCAAGAGGGGTAGTTTGACATACTTCATGTATTTGCCCGTCCAGGCGGCTCGCGCGTGTCTAGGGCTGTGACGGTGGCCGTGACAACCGCGTCACCGGTGGTGGTCGGTTGCCACCGCGGTTGTGTATTGCCACCGGCGGTAGTGCACGTGACGTCACACACTCTTTAACAAGCATAATACAATGTTTTGTAAACAAGCGATAGTAACAGTTGCAAATTGTTTTATTTAGACTATAAATCTGCTAATTCACAAATTACCTCAAACGCCATACAGGGCGCTTCCTTTAGATTGGCAGGTCTGAGCGCAAGAAAATACTGTTTATTCTGCATTCAGCATATTTATTTCGTGATGAGCGATGGACCTTGTTGGGAAACCAAATACTAAATCGCTGATCTGGAATCATCTCCATTCATGTCACCGATCCGCGTTTGTACAAGTCTTCAAGTTCACGTCATCGCAAACGATGATCAGGGGCCCGTTTCAATAAGGAGGTTCAACCAACTCTGAGTTTAAACTTGAACTCAGAGTTGAGTTACTCTGAGATGGGGAACTCTGAGTTTTCGGTTACAGAACAGCTGAATTGTGTTAGTTTACTCAACTCTAAGTAGGTTGACTCTGAGTTAAGCGTGTGCACCATGACTATAAAAAGTCATGATCAGCAGAGCACCGAAGTTACGATTCACCATGGCAACAGCTCCCGCCAAAAAGACATCAGTGTGCGTACTTCCGTCAGTGCGTAACTTTAACTCTTATCAGAGGTGAAACTGTAAATTATTGAACATATTCATTTTAATGGTATCCCACGGCCACAAAAAAGTAAAAATACGGAAAAATGAAACAAGAACGTGCAGCAGCTAAAAATGAAGTATAAAAACACAATTAAATCAAGATAAAGCTTTAAGCATGAAAGGTTCATATGTGTGGGCTTAATGACTTTACAAACATTTGACATTAAATATCATTCAATGTCTATTTCAATGCGCTGCAGCTTTTTCCACATAGTCAAACACTCTTTTCACATAGTTAAATATTCTCTAATCCAACCCGTTGCATTTCTTAATTAGAGTAATACAATTAACTACTGACTTGACGACAGCAAGAAGGCAGAGGAGAACCAGCACCACTGACAGATGAAGAGGAGGTGGTCAAGTATTGAAGAATTCTCAAATCCAAAAGTAAAAAGAATAACTTTTGCTTTTGTATTAGGAAATAAAGATGATAAAAAAGTGAATAATTTGTTTATTTAACAGCAGTGGAGGTGGTTACGGCTTGTACTACCCCTCCATCAGGCATCCTTCCATTCCATACAGTAATTAGTTTCATTTTCAGAAGGTGCGATGATGGTGGAGATATGCTTGTCATCAAGGCATCCAACCACATTACTTCCAACCCGATCTCACGGCAATCCGGACATATTTTACGAGGTGGCTAATTCAGCGTTACTTCCAGATGTCACAGAAAGATGTTATCAAGTGAACGTCATTTATCAGATTAGCCTCATTTAAACCGATTTTTTCACCACTGACCTACAGTCCTGTGAAACTCCTCTTTGACGGATTTGTGCCCAGGACAAATGATCAGAATGAGTATGAGAGCGATGCACACTTTCCCTAAAATCTGCATACAGGACTTATAATGTGCTCTGCATCTCCGATGTTTTAAAGTGCATTTTTCCTATTTTGCTAATTATCTTCCAATGGGGTAAGACATTAAACATATTCTTGTTTCCGTTTGCAAGATTATTTTTCTTACCCAATGGCGGACAATTTTACTTGTTTTATGTAAAATGCACTTAAAAAGGAAAACAAGACTAAATATTGACAATTTTTTCATATATAATTTTACATTTTTAAATATTTGTACTTGAAATAAGACAAAAAATACTCAGTAAGAAAATCTATTTTGCAGTTTGAATTAGGCATTTAAACCTCGCTAAAACTATAAAAAGGGAGAAGAGACCGAAAGAAACTCTGGGTTTACCGAAGAAAACCTGCTCCCGACCAGGTTAGGTTCACAGAGTAAGTTACCACGGTAATTGAATCTGAGTATAAGTTACCTCTCTTTCAGAAACGGGCTTGACTTACCCTGCTTTCTCGGGTTTGACAAACCTCTCTTTTTGAAACGGAAAACCCAGAGTTTCCCTCATTTCAGGGTTAACATACTCAGAGTTTTCACTTAACCTCCTTTCTGAAACGGGCCCCAGGTGTGTATTGGTGAGGATTTCTCCAAATTGTCCAAATATGAATAAGACCGCGGTAAATGGAAGATGTTAACAAGAAATGTGGCAACATACGGCGCGATTTCTATTCCACAGAGAGCGCGTGCAGCAGATGAGGAGTTAACGCACCCGCTTGCTTGGTGGAAGCCGCGTCGCAACACAACAGGTTTGAGTCTGTCCACAGGACATTTTAACTTTGTTTCAGTTCGTCATAAATAGGACGAGACAGTTTACTGCGACCGACTTGTCGTGTTGTATCGCGCATCTAGTGTAGACAGCATCAATGATTATAATGGGTTCTGGCCGTGCCGCTCGCGTGAGGTAGACCGGGTGTATTTAACTTTCTCATTTAACTGTATTATTTATTTGATATTTATTTTAGTGTTTTGGAGGCTGAGTGTTCAAGTGTAAGTGCTAAAATAAACACGTATGTTTGTTAATAGATGATTTAGCCTCATTTATTTATTTTTGCGTTTCAGAATTATATATGTGTATATATATATATCACAACACCGCGCCACCGGCGGTAGTTGGTCCATTACCACCGCGGTGGTAAATATCTGCCACCGTCACAGCCCTACGCGTGTCAGAGACGCGGCTGTCTGTGCTCGCGCTGTTCACACAGAACAGAACACAACGCGCATGTACTGAAAGGATTTGTCTTTCGCGCCCAAATTCTTTTTAATTGCTTACATTTTTTAAACAAACAAGGCTTAAAAACGCATGCAAATGATACAATTTAGTGACCACCTGCAATGGCCCGATCTGGCAAGTGACAAATCCGAGCGTCCTTCACGCCATCGGACAGTCTTTATTGTCAAGCCCTGGTACACCTTTAGAAAATAATCGCACAACCTAATCGATATTCTATAATTAAATCGACTAATCGAATATTCGAAAATCGTGACCCATCCTTAATTATAACCCCCCTAGTATTGGTAGGTTTAGGGTTAGGTGTGGGGGAGGGGTTAGGATTAGGCAAAGTACCGCAAGAGCAATAAAAAGCATAAGGATCAGTCTGCTCTTTTATCACTCTTGCGGTACTTTGATGTCACATAGGGATCATTCTGTGCAGCACTGCTTCAAGTCGAACACATCTATCGTCTATCGGTCCACATATGGCAAATGCACGGGGGGAGGGCTGAGCCCATTCAGAACTACGGGAGCCCAGAGAGGAGCGTTGGCTGATGTTAAAGAGAAAACCGATTTTCATTCAAACAAACCGACGTAAGCTACACATTCGAGTTAATCGATAAAATCGATTTATCATTCAGCCCTACCACACATTCCTCTTTATGGGGAAACATCATTAAACTGGGCTTAGAAAAAAAAAGGTTAGTGACACTTCTGCTGCTTTCGATGTCCATGGACTTGTACTGCTGAGATTTTACCCCCCTGAACTGCTTCACATGGCTCTCATGAAGAGTGATGTTTACTTAGAGACTGCAGTAGACAGCTGGACTGATCTCAGCGGACATCTTGAGCTGATCAATGAGAGGAAGACCGATGTAAACACACACACACACACAATCTCCATACATCATGACATCAGCGCTCGAGCTGCTCCAGCGTGAGATCAGCAGCCGAACACTTCCAGCTGTTTGGATGTAACTGGCATCTGACATGACATCATGGCATTCCCACCCATCCGAGGCGGACTCGAGGCCTGCGCTGGGACACACGTGGATCCGCAGAGGACTGGACGATCATTCAAACACAAGAACACGAGCCAAAGGCGTGAGGAACAACATGAGTCCAGATGCACACAGCTCAGACCAGCGCTGGGCAGACTGACAGCGGTAACCGGACGCACTGATCTTGATCTGTGTTTTAAAGCGTTTTGAAACTTTAAAACCGCTAAAGATGTGCATCAGGAAGAGCACAGAGATCAGATATGACAGAGCTCAGCTCAAAGAAACCCATCTGATGCACGACGGGGAGATTCAAGCACACTAAAGCCCTCTACGTTCATCTGCAAACATTAAAAACTTAGATTTATTATTTTTATTTTCAAAAAACCTACTGCCAGTAGAGCTCAGACTCGTTCATCATCCACCCGTTCCTAATTAAGACATACAGACATTTGTTAATGAGGTTTAAGTGGAGAAATGTCCCATGAGCAAAGGCTTGAAAACACAAAGCTTTATGTAATCTGTGCTGCCATCTGTCCCTCATGGGTCATGGCCTTGTGTTTTTGGGTGCTGAAAAAAACGGTTCAAACTGTTCATATCATCCGTTTGGCATCCTGACTGACTCCAACATCAGAAGATTACAGAGGAGACTAATAGAATCCCTTCCTTGATATTTGTGTATAGAAAAAGTTTTGGATTGACATTTAGACACCTATCTAATTTGTTTTGGGGCTAGTTAATGTAATTTTTGGGCAACCAAAATCTGAAGACTACCTGCCCGAAGGGGATTTTGAAACTTTGCGTACCCTGTAAAATATATTGCAGTGTAATGACTTCAGTGACTACATAATTCAGTGTTTGAAAGAAAGATGGTGCAGGAAAATGTGACACCAGATATAAAACCAGAGCATTTGTCAAGTTCACACGGGTTTGTGTGTGTGGACTGGGATTTGAGAGAGGAAGAGCAGAATAAAGCGGTTCATAAAGAGGCCAGATCAGTCCTGACAAAGAGACCACAAGCACGCATATAGAGCATGGATTGAGACGTGCTGTTTGCTCTGCTCTGAATGACTATTGTGCTCGGCTCGGGTCTCCCGTTAGTGCAGCGGGCGGAACGAACTGGTCTCACTGGGAGAGTGACACTGCTTCACTGCCACACAGGTGCACACGCATCACCACAGTAACCTGTCACCGGGGTAAACGTGAGCTCGGCTTTACTGCAGACATCAGGCTCAGTCCACACACACACACACACACACACACCTTTCCTTTCTGCCACACCAACGTCACCAAACAGAGCTGCAGAAATAAACCAGCTCACTCTCAAAACAAAACAAATGTCTGTTACATATTATTTACTGGTCAACTGATATTAATTTTTTTGATGATGCTTATGAAGGAGGATGTTCACGGAAGAGGTAATGGATGATTACCTCAGATGATTATCTTAAAGTGGTAATGGGCGATATATCAAATGCGATTAACAAGCCCAAGGCTTATAACACAGCAAAAGAGGAACTCCCGTTCACAAAAATCAAATCACAAATAATACTGCTGATGAAAAAGAATGGCTTGAATGTTAACCACTTTCGTTTTATATAACTAAACTATGATAAAAGTTCATCAGCATGCATTGATTAATCCCATGTTGTAGCATAAAATAAATAAATAAATATTGCAACCAAATCATGTGCTCGTGCGACCAACTGAGAAAGTTAGTCGCAAAGTTCTGAATAAAATGGTATCGTTGCATCCCTACACACGAGAGTCTGCTGAAATCACTGATGGAGAACACACATACCACAATCATCATGTTATCACTGTTCTAGAGAGAGCTGCGGGAGTTTTTGTAGATCAAAATCCAGAAACAAGTTGCATTTGAACACTTCCAGTTCCAGTGTCGATGGGTTTTGAATGGGTTTTAGTTAAAAACTTGAAAAAAGGTCTATTGTTACTGAAAGCTCAAAATATCTTCATGTTTCGTTCTGTCATAACATATAATGTAATCAATAAAAAAGTAACTAATCTGATTAGGAGCATTTAAAAAATGTAATGTACTCTAATTACAAGTACTTCATTTTTTGCATCTGATTACATAGCGAAGATTACATGTAATCGGTTACTACTCAGCACAGGTTAGTAACAATGGAATTGCACCTATGCCTATTTGGCTATCGCTCCTCATAGAGACAGATTTGCAAGACAAATCCAGCAGCGCTCTACAGCTCTTTCAACTGCTATCAAGCACCGTGATTTGAAGAGCAACGCATTTTATCCAAATGACTTCAGGTGAAAGGTTGGCTCTCTAAATTGGCGCCCTGCGGATAAGCCATTTTTAACTACGCTTGGGAACAGGCCAAACCCCGGGCCATTCCTCCGCGCTCCTTCTAATCAGTCTGAAAGGAACAGCTGATCTGCTCTTGTATGCTCTTACTGTCACTGAGTGAGCTGGAAATGTCATTCAGATGGTTCGTCAGCTCTCACACAAACCCGTTTCAGTTTACGGGACGATGCAGTAATGACATTTACCAGTAGACGCCCGTGACCCGATTCAGAACCAGAAACCGTTTACTCTCACTGGTTTGGTCTTGCTGCATGATGTAGCTCTCGCATAGATATTCCCACAACCCTTCCGAATGGTTAAGCAATCGCTGTCCCAGCATGCCCCAGAATTAGGAGGGCACAGTCAGAGGCGCTCCGATAGGAAACGCACCCCATGTCCACCCACCTTATTAAACAACAGCAGAACTCTTCAGTGCAGTGATGTGTGAGAGGAGGCACTGCTTTGATCACTTAAAGTGGACAACGGCAGCTGCTATTGAAAAGCAATCACACAACATGCACATTTACACTGCAGTGTTTAATAGTCACACACACTAGTTTATATCACCATTTGATGAAGCGTACAATTCTTGCCAAATTCTATGACACAGAAACTGTCAGTTTTATGACGTTGCAGGAATCACAGGGCTCTAGTTTATGATATTTGTGTCTGTATGAACAGGCGTGTATCTCTGTAGCGCTGCATCTGTCTTGGATGTGGTGAACAGTATCGAGTTAATGTTTAGTCAAAGGATGATGTCAGCTGTAACGCACACAAGGACCGTCAGGAAAACAACTCACTCCTGCGGAAGAGACCCAGAGCACTGCAAGATCACGACCACAAACACCCACAACTCCTACTACTGACTGCTAACGTCGCTGCAGACACCTGACCATTTCAAGCCAACTCCCGAAAACATCTGTATATTAAAGGGATAGTTTACACGAAAATGAACATGACCACACCCTCAGGTCATCCCAGATGTAGATGAGTTTGTTTCTTCATCAGGTTTGAAGAAATGTGTCACTGCATCAGTGTCTCAGCAATGGATGCTCTGCAGTGAATGGGTGCCGTCAGATTAAGAGTCCAAACATCACTCCAGTCCATCGGTTAACATCTGGAGAAGACAAAAGCTGAAACAAATCCAGCTTTGAGATGTTTTTAATCCAAACACGAGTTCATAATCCATAATAACACTTCCTCCAGTGAAAACGTGTTCTGGTCTGAATCAGGAGAGAAATCTGCAGCGTTTACAAAACAGCTCGAAACAAACATGTGGCTGGATTTTGATGTGAAAGACAACAGCCGATGCACTTTTTCACTGGAGGAAGCGTTGTTATGGATTATGAACTCATATTTTAGGCAGAAGCAACAGTTTAAAACGGTCACTTCACCATTTCTGACGGCACCCATTCCATTGGTGAGCAAGTGATTGAATGCTACATTTCTCCAAATATGTTCCCATCAAGAAATAAACAGAAATGTATCTTTACTTAAATGTGCAGCTTGGATGAAAACAGATCGAGTGATGCGCTGATGAAACTATAGGTTTGTGTTTCAGGGAGACATGTGGGAGACCAAAACAAAGCAGCATATCTGCCATAGATGCTTATCAATCAGAAGAAAATGATACTGTGTGTAACCAAATAAAACCCAAAGCGATAAGAGTGGAAACAACAACCTGAAGCAGATCAAATTAAATTAACTATATATATATATAGCACAGTGTTTGTGATTGCTATTAAACTAAAAGGTATAATTGACTGGCATGCAGCAACTTCCCAAAGCAGTGAACAACAGTACATGGGTCAAATATGCTTAAATTAATTAATTACTTTGTAAGTCATAATGTTAAATGACTACAATATAAATGTAAATAAGACCCTATGTTCAGAAATTCAAAACACAAGCTAGCAAACTAAAACAGTGGCAATGATTTTCACACTTAAACCATGGTACACGCTGCACTTGACACACAAGTAAAAATTATCAACAAACAAGATGTGAAATGTCTGTTTGTGTTGTGCACTTATAGAGACGCTGCACGCATCTGACAGATGGTCTGGGGATAAAGCTACACCGAAGGACTCAGTGACCAGCAGAAAACCGTCCAATCGGAAGTAAAACCTCCACAGCTCATCCAATAGAGATCCATACTCCACCAAAACCTGACACTCGAGCACACGCTAATCCCTGCAGCGCTGGCGACGGCTTTAAACGGTTCACGTATTGTCACAACAAGCCCTGAAATCCTATGACAGTTCAATAGGAATGAAACCATGCACCGACTCCTTTTTCTTGTCAAATATTAGCACGTACACACATCACAAATAGTTGCTACTTCATCACGTGCATGTTGATAACCCTTCACGACACATACATTAAAATAGGCCTTATAACAACAGTGTGGTTCACACAGGAAAACACAGTCTGTGCTCACTCTACATCAAATGCACTTTGAGAAGAAAGCACTGAGTGTACGGTATGATAAGAGTATCTGTTGTATCACTTTGAGTACTATGCAGTCTCTGTTTGACATCGCAGTGGATTTCCCCTTAAAACCCAGCGCTGCGTCCAGAAACACAAACATGCACATGTCGTTTGACCGTTAATCAACAACAGAGAACTTAAGATCTCAGTGGGAATAGTTTAGATCAAATGTGTTTGGCTGACAAAATCACTGGCCCTAACAGAGACGGTTCTCCCAGAAAATACATGTCTGTCATTTACTCACCCTTGGCCTTGTGTTGAATCTTTCTTCTGTTAAACATAACATAAAAGATTTCTAAGAATCTGGGTAACCAACCGGTTGACGGTAGCCATTGACTTCCATAGTATCAGTGTGGACAAGTTGTTATTTGGTTACTAACATTCATCAAAATGTCTTTTGTGTTCAGAAATAATTTCATAGGTTTGAAACAATATGAGGGTGAAGGAAATATGCCAGAATTTCATTTCTGGGGGAACTATCCAACTAACTTACTAATAAATTATGACTGGCCTTCAAAAAATGGCAAGTTGTCTGCCGAAATTGTACAGTTAACTGTTGCTATCTTTATTGTTTATAACTCGTGTAAACCTACTACAGCTTTAAACACAGTATGAAGCCATCAGAGTAAAATAATCGGAAACACATTTTTGTGAATTTTGAAAAAATCTCCAATACTATGATGGCAAAATTATTAATAACAGGCTACATTTTTAGAGTGGAGAAAAAATAATAATAGGTTTTGAGGCGGGGTTTTCTCGCGTGTGACGCGAATAAAACGAAGTTTTCGTCGCGTCGCTCGCTGTGTGTGATGTAAAACGAGCACATCTGGACTGAAGCTCTGGCGTCAGAGAAACGCTCGCAACGCTGCAGGAGATGGCGCCGCGTCATTCACGTTTGTGTTGCGTTTTACTCCGTGCGTTAAAACGGACAAAGGACGACACGCAGCGATGTTCTGGGCGTGTAAAGGTGACCACACACACACAGGGTTAAGAGCTCGCGCCAGCCACGTGCCACTGAATTTTAACGGCAAACTAAAACACGTTAAGATGATTTAAACGGCTCTCAGTCGCTTGAAAATGCGCCTATGTTACGCAGCGACACATCCAGCTGAGTTCGGGCGGGTAAAGTCCTGTTGAAGCAGACAGACAGCAGTTATCGGTGTAAACATCACGACTGGAGATTATATCGTTACATAAAGACGCCATATGGGATTTGGCTTGGGTTACAGAGAACGTGTCCATATGTCACATATGCAACGCACACATTTAACGTACATCACACAGCGCCAGTGGACTGTGACGTTACATACACCGGGTTAACGACATTTCCACACACCACGGCAATGCAAATAACCCACGAAAGGCTGTAAATTATCTTTACACGATTTATTCGAGACACAGATTCACAGAGTGACCATCCCAAACACTGCCCGCCAGAAAGAAGCATACTCCAGTATTAATATATAACGTTATTATAACCGTTATGTTTTGAAAGATGTGACATCATACTAACGTTAACGGCTCGTGATAAAGTTCTCCTCTAGCAGCTCCTTGCGGAATCACCTATATAGGAAATATACACACAAACACTGCTGATATGATTAAAAACAGCCAAAATGCCGTACCTTTTTCAGTCTAGACGCGCTCAGCGAAACTTTGAGGATGTAGTCTCCGGTAAAAGAGCCTCAGAAATGTAAAATTGAAAAATTCCCACACCGAAATCTTTCTGGGAGAAGAGCCAACGTAGTGAAACACGCGAAATCCTCCCCTCTACGATCGCGCCGAAGCCCGCCTCTGCGTGGTTGATTGGCTGGCAGAAATCGAATTCGAGATGTCATTGGTGGGACTCGCTGTCTGTTCAAAATCTTCGCGTTCTATTGGAGGGCTCGGAGAGTAGTTTATCAATAAGGATGTTGACTACAGAACTGCGGACAAAAGGAACCACGGCAAAGAGAAACAGCGCGCACTAGCGGATCTGTTTAAAGCCGCACGAGAAGAAAACAGCATCTCAAGTTATTCACTTGAGCACTTAAGTAACTTTTTATTATTATTTACCATGCAGTTATTATAACTGTAAAATAAATATGGGATCTCGTCAAAACTGAGTAAAAACCATTCTGCTGAATTTCTTTAATGATGTTAAAGACATACCATCTTAAATAGCATGCATATTTATAGTAATGGTAACCTTTCCATGTTCACAAACTGTGATGATGCTTTTCTACAGTTATCAACACTGTAAATCGACGTTGTTGTTTTTTTTAAAGATTTTCATTAAAAAAATGTATGTCCATTCATGACCCTATACTTTGTGTTTTTTCTTTCCTTGGCATTAAATTACAGAAAACTAGTTAACACTGCTGTCTGCATGTTTCTAACACAAATCAGACATCTCTCTCTCTACGTATTCAATCTTTCTATGTTCATTTTCATTGAAATGCTATCATGGATTTTTCTTTTGCTATTGGTGCAAATGAGAACACAACAAATATCTATATTATATAGTTGTAGTTTGCGTTCATCACTATAGCAGTTTACCAACTATGACGACCTCCACTTCTGAGGATCCCAGAAATGTGAAAAGGGTCCATAAACCTGACTGTACTGATCAGGGTTATCATTAGGAGAACTAGCTTACTCTCAGGTCCTGGCATATTTAGTCATTTTTGTAAGGCCGTTAGTATGTCCAGATGCAATCCGCAGGTTATTTTATCAATTTCTGCAGTGGTTTTGGTGGAAGATTTGAAGAAATCTGTGTACCGACAGCTGAAAGCATCATCAAATGAACCATCATGCTTGATGAACTAGGGATTTTCTTAGCTAAAGCGCTTCGCTGTAACCGTCTTTAGTGACGTGAAGGTCAAGGTCAGGATCTGTGAGACTATCATGCCGGGAGTTAAAGATGAGAAACATTACCTGAACACGACCACTGACCACAAACAGACCCCATAATGAACCAGTACTGTGTGTTAATCTCCAAAACTACCCAAACCAAAACAACGAATGAAAAAAAAACACATTATCCAACATCACTGTGTGCTGTACGTCTTATTAAAGATACAATCAAAATTAACCAGATTTACTCTGTTAACGAACAAAAATAGTCGTGTGGTGAACAATGAATCCATTCAAGGTAATAAAAAAATCAAGCTCTCTATTCAATATTCAATTTCATATAGAAACACATCACAATACTGAAGTAAAGGCAACTGCGACTTCCAGTTCACACGCACTTTAACCTGTGCAAACACACATTTTATATTCCACAAGCAGAAAACCAATGCAACTTTACATTCTGATATTTACAACAATAAATCTCAGTGACGACATACAGTGCCAGTCCAGAGCATTTAGGAAGAAGCCCACAGATCAGATGATGAGAAACTTAAACTCTAGACTTGAAGAGTGTGTCAGAATAAAACTTTCCACTCACCGGAGGATGAACAGATGTCCAGAGGAGAATACGGTCATAATCCATCCGCATGGTTTATGGAAAGAAAGAGAAAAGAGAGTTTTAGGCCAGGCGTACTCATATTTTGATATGACATTGAGAGCAGGAGCATGTGAGCAGAGCGGGTGTACCTGTGTGCCGAGGTGACTCTGATGACCTGGAAGAAATCAATGATCCTGATATAACTCTGCTTGACTCAGCCTGGAAGCATTTAAAACTTCTCTATCGCTCCTGCTGAAACCCCAGAGCATGACCGTACAGATTTCACAATGGATTACAGCTACAGCATTATCACTGTCCTCTACCTGGCCCAGATATCCAACAAAATAACGCTCCTGAGCCTGAATCACTCTGACGCTCACCACACAACTAATGCCGCTTCGGAGCAAACTGGGCTAATACCTGCAGGGTATAAATAGCATGTTGTTGATGTGACAGCTGACCAATGCCGGTGATGGAGGGAGGATACGGTGACTCTGATGCTTTCAAAGCCTCTTGAAGCTAAGTTTGGCCTCGGGGACACATATAAACACATGCACCTTCATGCACCACATGCACGTTATAAATTGATTTGCATTTTAATGAGTCAAATAAGTATTTGATCCCCTATAAATCAGCAAGATATCTGGCTCAAGGAGCTGAGATTAGGAGCACTCTCTTAAAGGGAGTCTCAGCTTATTACCTGTATAAACGACACCTGTCCACAGAAGCAATCAATCGATCAATCAGATGCCAAACTCTCCACCGGGGCCAAGACCAAAGAGCTGTCCAAGGATCTCCGGGAAACAAGATTGTAGACCTACACAAGGCTGGTATGGGCTACAAGACCATCGCCAAGCAGCTCGGTGAGAAGGTGACAACAGCTGCTGTGATTATTCACAAATGGATGAAACGCAAAATAATTGCCAGTCTTCCTCGGACTGGGGCTCTATGCAAGATCTCACCTCGTGGACTGTCAATGATCACGAGAACGGTGAGGAATCAGCCCAAAACTACACAGGAGGATCTCGTCAATGATCTCAAGGCAGCTGGGACCATAGTCACCAAGGAAACGATTGGTAACACACTATGCCGCGAAGGACAGAAATCTCAAGAAAGCAAATGTCTGAAGTTTGCCAGTCATTCAGAGGAGAACTGGGTGAAAGTGTTGTGGTCAGATGAGACCAACATCCAGCTCTTTGGCATCAACTCAACTCGCCGTGTTTGGGGGAGGAGGAATGCGGCCTGTGACCCCAAGAACACCATCCCCACGTCAAACATGGAGGTGGAAACATTATGCTTTGGGGATGTTTTTCTGCTAAGCGGACAGGACAACTGCACCACATCAAAGGGACTATGGATGGGGCCAGGGCATTGATAATGGGTCATGGATGGGTACTTCAGCATGACAATGACCCAAAACACACGGCCGAGGCAACAAAGGAGTGGCTCAAGAAGAAGCACATGAAGGTCCTGGAGTGGCCTAGCCAGTCTAATAGAAAATCTGTGGAGGGAGCTGAAGGTTTGAGTTGCTAATCGTCAGCCTCGAAATCTTAATGACTTCGAGAGGATCTGGAAAGAGGAGTGGCACAAAATCCCTCCTGAGTGTGCAAACCTGGTGACCAACTACAAGAAACGTCTGACCTCCGTGATCTGTGAAGGGTTTAGCCACCAAGTACTAAGTCATGTTTTGTGAAGGGGTCAATTACTTATTTCACTCATAAAAATGCAAATCAATTTATAATCTTTTTTAAATGTTTTAATTAATTTTATATTCTGTCTCTAACTGTTCAAATAAACCTACCATTAAAATTATAGATTGATAATTTCTTTGTCAGTGGGCAAATGTACAAAATCAGGTGGGGATCAAATAACTTTTCCCCCACTGCTTGTATATATATATATATATACAGTATATATATTTGTGTCATTATATATACAGTATTCACATACATAAACAGCTTTTAAAGCACTAATTTTAACTCAAATTCCTTCATTGTAAGTGATTATTTAATATGATTTATATGATGTATTATATTTATTAATATTAAAACATACAGTATGTGGTCACATTTAAATATTTATATGGGTTATATACTCTGTTATTATATTTAACTAAAATGAAAACCATTGCAAAACATTTTTGTTACTTGAAATTAAATTAAATATAAAAAACTTTTCAGCCAAAGCAACATTTAAATTTTAATTTAGTTTAACTTGATGTACTAAAATAACTAAACTTAAAAATGAAATAAAATGTGTAGACAGACAATGATTCATAATAACGGCCCTTTTTTCAATTAAACACAAAAGGAGAAATTTTGAAGAATGTTCAGGCTGCTCTTCCAATACAATGACAAGCTCCAAAAAAGGACAAAAAAAGGAAATATGAGTACAGAGAAACTTAATTGAACGAATGAATTAAGCATTTATATAGCGCTTTATTGTGTATAGCTGTACACCCAAAGCACTTCACAATCATGTGGGGGGGGTCTCTCCTCAACCACCACCAGTGTGCAGCATCCACTTGGATGATGCGACGGCTGCCACAGGACAACGACTCCAGTGCGCTCACCACACACCAGCTACAGATGGAGAGAGAGAGAGAGAGTCATAGAGCCAATCAAGTGTATGCTCTCACCACACACCAGCTACAGGTGGAGAGGAGAGAGAGTCATAGAGCCAATCAAGTATATGCGCTCACCACACACCAGCTACAGGTGGAGGAGAGAGAGTCATAGAGCCAATCAAGTGGATGCGCTCACCACACACCAGCTACAGGTGGAGGAGAGAGAGTCATAGAGACAATCAAGTGGATGCGCTCACCACACACACCAGCTACAGGTGGAGAGGAGAGAGAGTCATAGAGCCAATCAAGTGTATGCGCTCACCACACACCAGCTACAGGTGGAGAGGAGAGAGAGTCATAGAGACAATCAAGTGTTTGCGCTCACCACACATCAGCTACAGGTGGAGAGGAGAGAGAGTCATAGAGACAATCAAGTGGATGGGGATTATTAGGAGGCCATGATTGACAAGAACCAGTGGAGGGAATTTGGCCAGGATACCGGGGTTACACCCCTACTCTTTACGATGAATGTCATGGGATTTTTATGACCACAGAGAGTCAGGACCTCGGTTTAATGTCTCATCCGAAACACTGTGCTTGTTGACAGTATAGCGTCCCTGTCACTATACTGGGGTGTTAGGACCCACACAGATCACAGGGTGAGCACCCCCTGCTGGCCTCACTAACACCTCTTCCAACAGCAACCTTAGTTTTCACTAGAGGTCTCCCATCCAGGTACTGACCAGCTCAACCCTGCTTAGATTCAGTGTTACCCGGTCTTGGGCTGCAGGATGATATGGCTGTGGCTTAAATTCAGCCTCTTTAACACACAGAGTTACTGCATGACTTTTGTTTACAATAAGCATATTTGGTTACACTTTAAAATAGGGAACACTTATTAACTACAACATTTCCCCCAATAAACTCCTAATTTGCTGCTTATTAATAGTTAGTGCGGTAGTTGTTAAGTTTAGGTATTGTGTAGGATTAGGGATGTAGAATAAGGCATTAATATGTGCTTAATTACTAGTAATAAATAGCTAATATTCTAGTAATATGCATGCTAACAAGCACCTAGTTAAGAGACCCTAAAACAAAGTGTTACCAAAAATGATTGTTTACATTCTACCAGCCATTAACTGATTATTCAAAACCTCTCCTTTTGTTTTCCAAGGAACAGAAACTAGAAGTACACAGAATTGTAATGAGGGTGCAAAAATAGAGATTGCAGAGGAAATCATCATGTTTCAGAAAGCACCCTGGTTATTTCCACAGAACTAAAAACACGATGCGCAGTGAAGGCATGAAAAGAAAGGCCATACAGTATGTGGTTATCGAGTCACACGACGATCAAGTCATTCTTTAAATATTTGTTCAGCACAACTCTGACAAAGACATCCGTGGAACCAGAGCTTTGTAATTACGCTGCATGGTTGCTGGAAATGAAAAAGGTTTTCTTGCTTTGTTATACAGCCGGCAGTACATTAATACGAGAGAATAATGTGTAACTGAAGCCCTGACCCGTTAAACAGCCCCCCCCCCCCCACCCCCGGTGCTCAGGATCGATCGGCTCACCTCTAACTCCAGGCCGAAGCGTCTCTGCTGAACATCAGCCGTTGGTATCACCCGGACGAACTGGTCCTTGCCTTACACCTGTTTGCTGTGTGAACCTGGCCCTCCGCAGCCTGAAACCCAAGCAGCGGTCTAGTGTTACACAACACAAACGAGGGTGTGAGAGAGAAGCAGAACACCAGCAAACAATAGCTGCGTTATCACAAGCTGTGTGCACACTCATACAGTGTGCGTTTCTTCCCAAAGCATTCGCTGGGTTCAAGCTCAGAACAAAGAGTTTCACTGCAAAAAATGCTTGTCTTGTTTACAGCCAAAATATCTAGACATTCTTAAATCAAGAAGGATTTTCTAGACAAGTAAAACTGATGTAAAAATGAAGTGAGTTTTTTGCTTAGAACAAACAAAACAGTGTTTTGATTTCAAACAGAAAACTGATTATTTTGCTTGTTTCATCTCTGAAAACAGACGATCATTTTTACTTGATTTAAGAATTTCTAGATATTTCGGCTGGAAACAAGACAACAAATGTAAGCAAGAAAAGCATTGTTAGCAGTGAAATCACAGAGGCTTTCACAGCATCCATAAACACTGAACAATACGCAGATTTCAGCTTCGGCTTCGTCTTTTTCTGCTTTTTCTGTTTTGTTGTTCCCCAAACATGAAATATATTGTTATGTAGTTAAAACATATATGAAACCTTTTTCTATATTGGAACAATTACATATATTAACATATGTTTATATAATCATATATGTTGATTACATGACATTAACTAACGGCTTGATATTTACCGTACATTTCTGCCATATGGACATCAACTTGAGACCACTGATATATAATGTAGAAACATTCATTTTCTGTAAAGCTGCTTTGCAACAATTTGCATCGTGAAAAGCGCTATACAAGTAAACTTGAATTGAACTGAATTGAATTTAACATATGTATCCAGCCCGTGCAAATATGTATGTTTATGTGTAAAACTATTTTGGACATATATGGCATGTCCATCCTAAAGCGTGTTGATTATATAATTAACTAAAAAAAGGCATATATTAAAAAATGTTTTACAGATTATTTGTAATATATGTTGTTTTAATAAAGATGCACGAATAGCATGTACGGTATATTGTTGTTGACATAGTTGCTACATATAATACCATATCAAATAATAAAGATATGAATAACAGACGTGACTATGGGGTTTTTATATATATATATGTTCTAAGCGTATATATTTATCTACCCAGAGGATGCACATACCCTAGTGAAAAACAAATATACTTAAATGTATTTGAAATACATTTATTGCATGCTAAGTATACTACAAATACATTTTTATATTCATGTACTTAATCAAATGTGACCCTCTCTGTGAAATCCAGGCTAAAGTCTCAAAACGTAATTATGAGAAAACAAGCATTAAAGTTTGATTTCTACCATTAATTTCACTATCATTTCAATCTTTGACGTGACCCTACTCAGTCAATATTAAAGATATGAAGGTTACATTTGCACAGAATGTTCTTTACCATATGAAGGATGATATTATGTAGAAAACAGCAAATGACAAATAAATGACTTTAGCTGGGTTTTCACAGAGAGGGTCACTAATGTCCTGCAATTGTACTTATAGTACATTAACTGGTGAACTTAAAGTCTGCACTGGAACAACTGATTTTGTTCTTAATGCACTTTAATTGTGCAGAAGTTGTGCTGAAGTCCAACTAAAGATATACTGAAGTGTATTTGATCTATACTTAAATATCTTGCATTTAAAGTCTGATGTTATTTAAAGATCATACAGTCCTCATCAAAAGTGACATTAAAACACATTTTATACTTAATATTAAGAAAAGTGCATTGTACACAAGTAAAGTTTAATTATAATTTTTTTATCAGTAAGTCTCGAGTTATCTGTCAGTAAATATGTTAATAGATTTGAACTATGCTTAGTATGAAATAAATGTATTTTAAAAACATAACTTTTTAACCTGTGAACCTGTGTTTATCTCTGAAATGTATATATCGCCTCATGGGTAATATATATGAAATATCACTCTTGATAGAGAGCATTATATGTCATATTGAGCTTCTGTATGGGTCTGTGAGTTAAAGAAGAAGACGTATATTTAACAGCATGAGAGTCACAGGATTGTAAGGCTAATCTTTGTCTGTGTCATGTTTTGACGAGGCTGGCGGTTCGGACTGAATTGTGTTTGGACATAAAGGTCTCAGTGTGGATTGAAGGAAGCACAATTCAAGACACAAAGATACAGCTTCTACTATAGGCTTAGCTCATTAATATTCATTTAGACTCGCTGATGTTGCCTGAACATGATATTCATATTACATGATATTCATTATTAATCCAAGCCTTCACAATAGTATGACCCATAATTATGACCAACACTTACCAGCATCTGCCTGCTTTTCAGTCAGTCAGTCCTGCTGGGTAAACGTCAAATTATGTCATTAATATTCATGAGCCAAGCCTTCATCTTGAATCATTTTTTACACTTGTGAGGTCATTCGTCTCCACAAAATCAAAGGAAACGGGAATTTTAATTATTTTGAGCATCCTAGTTTGAATATGCAGAAGTCCACATTAGACGTGAGATTAAAGGGAAGAGTGAATGATGGCCTAAATTTTGCTCTGTTTCTTACAAAGAGCATCCTATGACTTCAGAAGACCTAAAATACAGTGCACAAGTCATAGATCTTGATGGCACCAGTTCCATTCCATTATATGAAAAATTGCATTTTGATAAGCATTATATGGACAAAAGTATTGGGACACACCTCCTCACATTATTGATTATGCATGCGTTTCATTCAGACCCATTGCCACAGGACCTGTCACCACAGGTGTATAACATCAAGCAGCTAGTCATGCATTTGCACACATCTGTGAAAAACTATTCAGAAGAGCTCAGTGAATTCAAGAATGGTACTGTGATAGGATGGCCACCTTTAAGTCACCACTGAGTCAGTTGCTAGATGTTGCATGGTCAACTGTGAGAGGTATTAATGGAAAGTGGGAGCGTTTGGGAACAGCAGCAAGGTGATGTAAAGTCACAGAATGGTGCGTAAAAGTCTCCAACGATCTGTTTATTCCAGAGCTGAAGATCTTCATACTTTCACTGATATCAGCACACAAACTGTGTCGAGCAGCTCCATGCAAGCCTCGCATCACCAAAAATCCCGCCGAGCATCAGATGGAGTGGAGTAAAGCATGCAAACAGCGGACTCTGGAGCAGTGGAAACCTGTTCTGTGGAGCGATCGGTCGCCGTCTGATGGATGAGTCTGGGTTTGGAGAACGGTACCTGCCTGACTGCACTGTGCTGACTGTAAAGTTTGCTGGATGAGGGATAATGGTATGAGACCAGAGCCGATCCTCCCTATACCATGAATATGAACTAAAATTAACTTCTAACATACTATCTCTGTATTTAAAAATGCACTTAGTCTGCACATGTAGTAAACTTGAGTGTACTAGTGTATGAAAGATGGTAGTGGTAACTAAATATATTTTTTTTAAATACAGAGATAATATGTTAGAAGTGCATTTTAGTTCATATTCATGTTGTCTCAAAATACCACCGTTGAGTACACTTGGATGATCTTTTAATTTATCTTAAAAAGTACTAAAGAATAATTTCAGTATATTAAGTACAAAATTAATGTGGAAAAATAGAGCACTTAATAATGGAAGTGCACTTTTCCCCCTGGGTGCACAAAGCCGGGTGGCTGAGTTTGGGTTAGGGTTCAAGTGAAAGAAGACCTTGACTGGACACATTTGTGATGAACCTGAACAGAGAGAGTGAGCCTGGTCTTCTCGTTCAACATCAGGGCCTGACCTCACAAATACTCCACTGGACGAATAAGCAAACAATCCCACAGAAACACCCCAAAACATCATGGAAAGCCTTCCCGGAGGAGTGGAAGCTGTTGACCAGCTCCATATTAATCTGTGTATTTATAATGCGATGTCATTGGTGTCCAAATACATTTGTCCATACAGTGTATCTTATTTTGTGTTCCACTTAAAAAAAAGAAAAAGGTTTTAAACTACACGAGAGTGAATGAATTATGTCATAATATGAATTTATGTGTTAAAATCATTACCGTTGTTTTTCGAAGCGCTTTTTCATGGAGCACCGCGTGTCCTCTCTGACTCTCCGTACCATGTTTGTCGTGTTGTGTTGTGTTGACACTGGTCTGTTTTTATCATGAACGCTGATCCTGTAGCGCGGGACTGTATGATCAAGAGCTTCTTTACATGATTATTATATTACATTATTTACCGATTAAATCGCCAACGACATTCACTACATAACTTGCTGTCACAGACACATAGTGTAGTTTGTTTGGACATGATCAGCCGCCACCTTGTGTTCGCTCGAGCACTCACGTATGGAAAGCCAAATGGTTCAGAATTCGCCTGGTCTTCACCGCCGTGTGATTATTAAAACGCCGTTTTCATAACGCCGCAAGGCGTTAAATAAGCGCCGTTAGGCGATAAGTTAACGGCAGACGCCACCACGCGTTAAAATAACGCCAGGCGCCGACCGACGTTAAGTTAACGCCACACGCCACTTAACCCTTATGTGCTGTTGGGGACGTTTTCGTCCACTAAGGGGTGCTGTTGAGTGTTAATTTGGCCACAACTTTTTTTGTGTTTCAGCAAATGGAATGATTTTTGGTGACAAATCTTATTTTAACACATATTTTAGGAAAATGCTTTGAAATTTTTTCAAAACTCAACGATGCACCGTGGACAAATTCACTACCCTTTCGTTATGTTCGGGATGAAAACAGCCACTAAATTAGACTTCTATAAAAATGTATCGGATAAATATTTTTTGCATTTTTTTGCATAAATCTATTAATCAACCTCAGTACTGTTCAAAACTACTAAAATAAAAAAAATCCAGGATTTTTACTCTTTAATTGCCAAGTTCATAAGTGATGTCACTGATTTTGGGAAAAACACACAAAATTACTTATTTTCAATATAAAAGTGATTGTGGACTGGAATTTTTTACTTTTATCACAGTCTTGGGCATGTCCAAGATTAGGAAAAACATTGGCTTTGATGCATTTTTAGTTTTTGAGCAGGATCAGATTTACATTTTTCTCCCTCATTTACTGTTCGTGGCTGTTTTTGCCCCATTGACTTCCATTATAACGACATTTTTGATTGCAAAGCCATGACATCATATAATCATGCATTTTTGATTGTTGGTGGTTTTCCTGTTGGGAAGAGATAAAACTTGTCATTTTACTGTTGATCATGAAGTAGCACAATTAACCCTTTAGATAGGCCTGTGCAAAAAGCTTAGTTTTTAGCTTTATATGGAGTTATATGGAGTATAACAGCATATTATAGTGTGTTTGTGTGTGTGTGAGAGAGAGAGAGTGTGTGAGAAAGACCTTTGTGCACTTACCTTGAATGTCTGAGAAAATCTAAATATGCACCTCAGCTCTCAGAACTACATGGAGTAAACAAAAACAAAGTAAGTGTATTTATGCACCTGCTGCCTTTTGATGGTGAGAAGTGCAGACTAAATAAAAACAAGATAAGTGGATTTAAACCCTTGCATACCATCCTGCTGGTCATTTGATGGTGAGAAGAGCAGCAAGCAACATGAGAAAGGACTTGACTTGTACCAAAGTTTTAGAAATTATTATGCAGCCTGACCCCTCCAGCGAGCTGCAGTATGTATTGTCACAAACCACAGATTACAACCGCTGCAAGGGAAGTGTCGAAACTCTACACAAGGTATGTGCCATTACTGCACTGGTGAGAGAGATTCAGTCTCCTGCAGCTGTCCCTCTAGACACAAATCCACAGACACCAGCAGCTCAGGAGTGAAAAGGGGAACATGCAAGTGGTGCAGAGGACAAAAAAAAGAACACTCAGCTCTTGCATCTGTTGTGGTGGACACACTTGCAAAGAGCACCAAGTGATATGCTGCAAGTCCTGCTGGAAAGACTGAACATACACACACACACACACACACACACACACACACACACACACACACACACAATTCTCACACTAAATACTTAGAATAATTGTTTAGTTCTCCATCCATCCTCAACTCTTGCACCATTGTTCAGTTTATTTGAAGTTGTTGTTGCATTTTGGTTCATAATAAATTATGTTCATAAATTTAATGCAGAGTAGATTGTTTACAGAAAAAAATTGAAAAGTGTATCACTGAAGGATTTTAAGGTTTTAAACTGGCTTTATACATGGCTCTTTACATCAAGAAAAGACAAGCATTTCACACATAGGCCATCTATACTTCTCACCATCAAAAGGCAGCAGGTGCATAAATACACTTACTTTGTTTTTGTTTACTCCATGTAGTTCTGAGAGCTGAGGTGCATATTTAGATTTTCTCAGACGCATCAAGGTAAGTGCACAAAGGTCACTCTCTCTCTCTCACACACACAAACACACACACACTCACACACACACATACTATAATATGCTGTTATACTCCATATAACTCCATATACAAGCCAGAAACTAAGCTTTTGTTTGCACAGGCCTATCTAAAGGGTTAATGGTGCTACCTGGTGATCAACTGTAAAAATGACAAATTTGACCTCTTCCCAACAGGGAAAACCACCAACAATCAAAAATGCATGATTATATGGTGTCATGGCTTTGCAATTAAAAAATGTCGTTATAATGGAAGTCAATGGGGCAAAAACAGCCACGAACAGTAAATGAGGAGAGAAAAATGTAAATCTGATGCTGCTCAAAACTAACAATGCATCAAAGCCAATGTTTTTCCTAATCTTAGACATGCCCAAGACTGTGATAAAAGTAAAAAAAATTCCAGTCCACAATCACTTTTTATATTGAAAATAAGTCATTTTGTGTGTTTTTTTTCCAAAATCAGTGACATCACTTATGAACTTGGCAATTAAAGAGTAAAAATCCTGGATTTTTTTCAAAAAAAAATTAGTTTTGATCAGGACTGAGGTTGATTAACAGATTTATGCAAAAAAAATGGTAAAAAAATATTGATCAGATCTATTTTTACAGCAGTTAATTTAGTGGATGTTTTCATCCCGAACATAACGAAAGGGTAGTGAATTTGAACAATGCACAAGGGTTAAGATGCAGATTTATTCGCTTATCTACATTGACACACCTCTCATGGCTACGAGGAATCTACGGCAAGTCTGAGCATCCAGTTTGCTACAGCGCGAAGATGGCAAGGAGAGCTTTTGTTTTGCAGTGTAAACACACTTATAACTTTCTTAATTGATTTACATTGCATGCATTTTCAGTATTGCATTCATTTAAAGTTCTAAAATTGTTTAAAGACATATGTCCCAATTCAAAAATCAGCTGTGTGCTATAACAGGGATATTTTTCTGAACAATGTACTATTAGTTTGTTATTATAATGTCATGGTTTAAATTGTGTAATTAACTTGATTTATAGGGCTAATTGCTATATTTTCTTTAAAGTATTTACATATAGATAAATAGACAGACAGATATATGAGGACCCAATAAAAAAAACAAAAAAAAAAACAGAATTATGGCTCACAGACTGGCATAAAGTTGGCTTGACGTTGGACGTTCGATATTCGCAAATTTAGGGACCGTCTCTAAAGTTACTGAAAACAAATTATTTACATTTTATTTTAATAAATATAAAACATGTAAAAGGTGCGCATTATAGTTGATACCTAGATGTATATTTTACAGTTGTTTTTATGAATGTAAGTCATTCTGCTCATATGGTATTGAAGTTAGAAAAATGTATACCAATATCGCATGTAACTTTAGAGACGGTCCCTAAATATGCGAATATCGAACGTCCAACGCTCAAGCCAACTTTCTGAACATTTCACTATTAGTTTATTAGTTTAAAGACCGTATAAAGTGCTAATTTTAAAAACAGAGCCTGGTGCTATAAAAGGGATATTTTTCTGAGCACTTTACTATTAGTTTATTATCATATGTCATGGGTTAATAAATATATTTTCTTTCAATTACATTTTGTGCTGTGCAAAAGGTATTTAAGATACACCTTTTTTTATTTAGTTTTATTTTATTGAACAAAATTCATGTGCATTTACACTTCACAGTATACAGTGTTTAAAACAATTTTTTCCATCTTCGCTGTATCAAACTGGATGCTCAGACTTGCCGTAGATTCCTCGTAGCCATGCGAGGTGTGTCCATGTAGATAAGCGAATAAATCTGCATCTTAAGTGGCGTGTGGCGTTAACTTAACGTCGGTCGGCGCCTGGCGTTATTTTAACGCGTGGTGGCGTCTGCCGTTAACTTATCGCCTAACGGCGCTTATTTAACGCCTTGCGGCGTTATGAAAACGGCGTTTTAATAATCACACGGCGGTGAAAACCAGGCGGATTCTGAACCATTTGGCTTTCCATACTCACGGGCCTGGCTCATGTGTTTAAAGCACACGTGCACTCAGAAGTGATCAAGTGTGTTCAGCTGCGGGTCAGATCTCAGTCATATGAGTCACATGCAGAAGAGCACTCACACATCATGGAGGAGATCAACAATAACTCTGAGTCCACACAACAACAGAAGAACACTACCAAGGGTGAGACATGCTCACTACTGCACACGTGTCCAGTGATTTACCTCAAGGCCTTATTTTATAAGACTATCAAACTTTATATACAGTGGTGACAAATAGTATTTTGACAGTTTTATTAATTGTAGAGGTCTCATGTGTATAAATCAGCTTTGTATTGGAGATTTTTAGTTGAGGTATAAAGCTTAACACAAAAAAAGTGATTGTAGGTCCTAATTGGGTCTCAGATTGGAGGGATCTCAATGCTAAATGCAAATAATACATGCAGCCATATTATCATGGAAATGGAAGCAAAAACAATAGACTCATCAGCCTTTTAATGGGGGGTGGGAGTGGTATGGAGGGAATAAAAGACAGCCAGAAACTCACTGGGGGGGGGGTCTGCACTCCACACTCCACCAAAAATCACATGCAAGATAAAAGTTTACTGAAAGAAAAAGGTTTACTGAAAAATAAAATGCCTTGTTTTTTCCAGTAAGTTTTTATCTTGCATGGGATTTTTGGTGGCGTGTGCAGAATACCCCCCCCCCAAGTATTTTAATTTGAATAAGGGGGAAGGAATTTTTTTCCATATCTTTTGTGTTTGAGGTCAAAACACGTGTGTCCTATCAAACTCGTCTTTTCTGCCATCATGAATATGTTGCATTTCTTCCAAAATTAAAAGCACAACTATAAGAAAAGCCAAAGAAAATACCAGCCAGACTAAACATGCGAGCACTTGTGTTTTGTGCAGTGCATGCAAAACGAATCATCAACACTCAACAGGTGTTTGGAAATCAAGCATGCAGTAATGTTTGCATCAGTACTACAGTATTTGGTTTGGGTTTGATGTCCAGTCTATGAGTCTGACGGTCATGTATCACCACGCACCGCCAGTGTTACGCTTCTGTCCTTATTTGCTCTCGTTCTTTTCTTTGTAGCAGTCAAGAAGGTCAAACAAGCAAAGAAAGTGTCAGGCAAGAGAAAGAAGAAGGCAGAAAGCATGATGGCCGAGCTCCCCTTCACAAACACAGAGGTCCGGAAGGAGCTGGGCTGTGAGTGCACACTTGCTCCTAGAACAACAGCAGAGCTCACTTACCTTTTAAAGCAGCGGTGTGAAGCGGCTCCTGTCGACTCGGCTCATCTTCCAGGCGGAGGAATCATTGTATGAAACACTGCTGAGCTGAAAGACGATGTTTGCCTGGATCGTCCCAGTACCGCAGCTGCTCCTGCATTCAAATGTCCCAGCTGGCTGCATGCTATGAATTAAACATTTGTTGGGTGCTTTGGCGTTGCTTCTCAATGGCGCTCACAGTCAGTGAACATGCTCCTGTTTCTGATGCTAATGTTTTCACTACAAATGATAAAGAGTCAGCATCGGAGCTCAGATGAACCGCTGAATAGCAGCGTGATTGTGAGTGAACTGAACCCGATGACATGACTTCAGATTTTGAGCTCACATGATCCGTTTCACTGACAGTGGAGCCTTTTTACAGACTGTGACACGTTTCCACAGTTATTAAATCTAGCAATGTATTTTTATTTATGTTTTAAAAATTTCATGACAACATACTTTTATGTTACGTTGGCATTAAATGACAGAAAACTCAGTGTTTCTAAAGCAACGGCTGAGGAAGTCACCACACATTTGACATGTGTGTCCCTGGACCACAAATCCAGTTATAATTTTTGGAAATTTGAATAAATAATAATTCCATTGATGTATGGTTTGTTATGATAGGACAATATTTGAAAATCTGGAATCTGAGGGTGCAAAAAAATCGAAATATTGAGAAAATCATCTTTAAAGTTGTTCAAATGAATTCTTAGCAATACATATTACTAATCAAAAAAAAATTAATGATTTTTGGCATAAAAGAAAAATTGATCATTTTGAGCCATACAATGGCTATTGCTACCAATATACCCCAGTGACTTAAGACTGCTTTTGTGCTCCAGGGTCACATGTTTTTCTCCTCTAACAAATGTTTTCCCTCTTTTGCAAAGTCATAGAAACACTATTGATACTCATTCAGTCTTTTGCTCTTGCAGCAAGTTGAAATGCAAGAGTGGTGTATTTTACCAACTCTGACGACTTCCTGGACGCGTGACAGGAGTCCATCAGATTAGTCCCCTAGAAATAATGCACGATTGTGTTCGGTCTTCTGTTTCTGTGCGGAGTGAATGCTGCTGGATGCTTCTTCATTACTCTGATGGTGTTTCAGTCTACAGCACAAAGACGAAGCGTAAGAGAGGAGACAGCGGTCGAGTGGAGGATGAGAAAGATGGAGAGAAGAAGAAGGAGACAGCTCGCCCCAACTACTTTATCTCTGTGCCGATCACAAACCCTGAGGTACGAGCCGGAGACAAGCTTATTGTAGTGCCATACTGACCATAACTAATATCTCAGTGTTTTCTGGGAGTTTATGGATACAGATCATTGTTTTTGTGCTAGTGTAGGCCTGTCAAGCAGTATTTACTCCCTTGAATGATTTCCTAGAGTGTTTTGACCTGCATAAGGACAGTTTTATCTAGTCTTATTAGAGGCAAGCATCATCTTTATGTCAAGTTCTTACATATAATCAATCAATTGAGTTATAATGAGCTGTTATCAGAGGGATGAAATCAGTATAAACAAGCTTTGCACTGTAGAGAGGGCATCTGAAGTGGCATTTAGATGTGTTTACATGAAGAATGCTATGTGATTAATAATGTTTTAAAAATAGTCTTTTGAATATTGAGGAACCGTGTGGAACCGTTTCATTGCTGACAACATTGTGTCTAAAATCTCATTCGCAATATTGACTTATTATAATGTGTGTTGAATGGTTGTATAAAATCAGTACGTTTGTGAGTGACATACTTATGATGTCAGTTACTTTCTTTTCATCCTGTCTTTTATCTAATAAATGTATAATTCAAAGAAGTAACACTCAAGGTACATAAGGAGGAATGACTAGAGAAGAAGTGCTTCACTTGAGCTCATGCATGAGAGAAACTAACTGTTCTTTCATTGTTAAACTGAAGCTGTGCTGTGTTAGCACGAGAACATGATTCGTCTGATATCTTATTATTATTATTTATGAGAATGAGCTTTATTGGCCACGTTTGTTTACATATACAAGGAATTTGTTATAGTGACAGAAGCTCTACAGTGCAACAGAATGACAGTGACAGAACACAGATAATAAAAGAATAATATACAAATGTACAATATAGCAAAAAAAAATCACAATATATAATATAGACAATTATGTGTGTACAGGTCTGCTATGTGCATTTTGAAATGAAAAACAAGTATGTGTGTTAGATAAATAAGTGTATAGGTAGTTTGTGTGTTCTACAATTATTGTCAAGTGTTCTTGAAATGGATTGCCGGAGGGAAGAAACTGTTTCTGAATGCACTGTAAGTCGCTTTGGATAAAAAAGCGTCTGCTAAATGCATAAATGTTTCTGTGTCTGGTCGTTCTGGTGCTCAGAGCTCTGTAGCGTCAGAGGGAGTGTGCTGGATGTGAGGGGTCCAGAGTAATTTTGTCAGCCCTTTTGCTCATTCTGGATAAGTACAGTTCTTGGAGAGTGGGAGGGGAGAGGAGGCGGGGGGAGGGGCAGTGAACCAGACAGTAATTGATGTGCAGACGACTGATTAAATGATGGTGGAGTAGAACTGTTTTAGCAGCTCCTGTGGCAGGTTGAACGTCCTCAGCTGATGAAGAAACTACAGACTCTGCTGGGCCTTTTTCACAATGGACTCAATGTGATTGTCCCACTTCAGGTCCTGAGAGAGGGTGGTGCCCAGAAACCTGAATGACTCCACTGCAGTAACAGTGCTGTTCATGATGGTGAGTGGGGGGGAGTGCAGGGGGGTTTCTCCTGAAATCCACGATCATCTCCACTGTTTTGAGCGTGTTAAGCTCTAGGTTGTTAAGAGACCAGACAGCCAGCTCCTTAACTTGAATGAGACCGAACACTGAGGTGTCATCTGCATTCTGCAAACTTCAGGAGCTTGACGGAGGGGTCTTTAGATGTGCAGTCATTGGTAAGGAAGAGCAGGGAGAAGAGCAGTGGGGAGAGAACACAGCCCTGAGGAGCTCCAGTGCTGATCGTACTGTGCTAGATGAGTATTTTCCTGGCCTCACTACCTGCTGCCTGTCTGTCAGGAAGCTGGTGATCCACTGACAGATGGAGGTTGGGACAGAGAGCTGAGTTATTTTATTCTGAATGGTGTTTGGGATGATGGTGTTAAAAGCGGAGCTGAAGTCTACAAACAGGATCCTCACATAAGCCTCTGATCTGTCCAGATGCTGCAGGATAAAGTGCTGTCCCATGTAGGCAAACTGCAGGGGGTCCAGTAAGGGTCCAGTGGTGTCCTTCAAATAAGCTAAAACCAGTCTTTCAAATGATTTCATGACCACAGACATTAGAACCACAAGCCTGTGGTCATTTAGTCCAGTAATTTGGTTTTTTTTTGGGATAGGGATGATGCTGGAGCGTTTGAAGCATGAAGGGACTTCGCACAGTTCCAGTGATCTGTTAAAGATCTGTGTGAAGATGGAGGTCAGCTGGTCAGCACAGGATTTCACAGACTGGTGAAACACCATCTGGACCTGGGGGTTTCCTTCTCTTGTTCATTCTGAAGACCTGGCACACATCATCTTCACCTATTTTCAGTGCGGGTGTGGGGTAGAGGGGGGTTGCTGGAGGTGTTAATGGTTGTATGGAGAGGTGTTCAGAGCGGGTGTGGGGTGTTTTTTCAAACCTGCAGTAGAACTCATTCAGATCGTCTGCCAGTTGTTGATTCTCCACAGTGCTGGGGGATGGTGTCTTGTAGTTTGTGATCTCTTTCAGACCTTTTCACACTAAAGCAGAATCACTGGAAGATAATTTAATCCTTATTTTTTTCAGAATAATTCCTCTTTGCCGCTCTGATCTTTATTTCAGTGTGTATTTGGCCTGTTTATTCAAGACTTTGTCCCCCTTCCTGTAAGCATCTTCTTTGGCCTGACAGAGCTGTCTGAGTTTTGCAGTGAACCATGGTTTGTCGTTGTTGTAGGTTAAATGAGTCCTGGTAGGAATGCACATGTCCTCACAGAAACTAATGTACGAAGTGACAGTCTCTGTGAGCTCGTCCATATTGGTGGCAGCAGCTTCAAAAACAGTCCAATCAGTGAGGTCACAACAAGCTTTTAAATATTTTTTTAATATAATAGTGATTATTATTTTTTACATTTACTTTGCCTGTTGTGATGGCCAGGGACTGCAGATGTCTGACTCTAGTTTTTGTTAATTAATGTGCACTGTCCCTGTCAAATATAGAAGGTTACGAGTAGGTTGTGACCGCATCATACACAGCAGAGATAATCAAATCCAAAAGTGCCACTTGTCTTCTTTAAGAACAAAAGAGATGGGTAGTTTTCTCCTCCTTTTGAAAAGTGTATTGTTTCAGTACTGGATTGCGTCGTGAGCCATGAGTAAGTTTCTTTGTGTTTCAGATCAAGCAGGCGGTGGAGGAGGTGCAGAAGCTGCTGCTGGAGAAGGATTGTCGTCTGTCCCGAGCGCTGATACCTGTGGGAACGCTACACATCACTCTACTGGTGACCCACCTGAGCACTCAGGAGCAGCTGGATCTGTGAGAACACACACACACACACACACATATACTCGCTCACTCTCACACACTCACTCACACACACACACACTCACTCACTCACTCACTCACTCACTCACTCACTCACTCACACACACACACTCAATCACTCACTCACTCTCACACACACACACTCACACACACACACACTCACTTACGCGCACGCACGCACACAAATACTCACTCACTCACTCTCACACACACACACACACACACACTCACTCACTCACTCACACTCACACTTACACACACACATACATACACTCACTCACTCACTCACACATTCACTCACACACTCACTCACTCACATACACACGCGCGCACACAGTCACACACACTCACACACACACTCACCACGCCTGCTCGCCGCACACACAGACTCACTCACACTCACTCTCACACACACACACACACACACACATATACTCGCTCACTCTCACACACTCACACACACACACACACACACACACACACACACACACTCACTCACTCACTCACTCACTCACTCACTCACTCACTCACTCACTCACTCACTCACTCACTCACTCACTCACTCACTCACTCACTCACTCACTCTCACACACACACTCACTCACTCACTCACACACACTCACGCGCATGCACGCACGCACACACACACAAACACTCACTCATTCACTCACACACACACACACACACACGCTCACTCGCTCGCTCATTCACTCACTCACTCACTCAAACTTACACACACTCACTCACTCACTCACTCACTTATACACACACACACACACACACACACACACACACCAGGGCTCTAGAGTGCGACCTAATTTCTCAAGGGTGCGACTAAAAAAAATCTGAGGGCGCACCTGTGCGACCAGCCGTTCAAGAAAAGAAAAAAAAAGTTTCCGCGACTCTGAGTCAACCTGTGCTTCAACAACAGACACACATTAGGCTCATATCGTGGTCTAAACCAATCAGAGATAGTGAAGTGCGGACCCCAAAACTTTTGTCTATGATGCATTTTTGCTATTCCCAAATCAGAAGCGCGATCGCTCACGTGGAGGAGTTTCAGCACGCGCAACATGAAAGCCTTGTTTATGATAGAAGAGAGAACTAACCATTAAAACATGCTTACACTTTAGGCCTGTGGCTGTTATATTAAATTAAGTTTATTTAATGGGTTTTTATTTTATTTTGGCTTCTAAGTATTATAGCCGCGTTTCTTCTAGCACAACTTCCTTTCCTTCACAGCGGCGCGCATTTGTTCCTCCCTGACCAAAACGTAACGTCAGAATCAGATCAATCGTTTGTTGATTGTTGTAAAATGCCGTCTTTACAGTTACTAAATTGCTGGACACAAGGGCGTAACCATGGTATAGATATTGGGGGGTCCAAATGTGAGCCCTCCCCCAGATATTTTTTTTAAGTTCAGTCGCGGATCAGATCGTAAAAACAAACAGGCCAGGCCATCAACGAATGAATAGAGGCTTATCAATGGAGTGGGAAGTGCGGGAACTCTTTGGTCTGTGACTCCAGCAGTTCATTATTCAGCCTATTTTCAGGGTATCATGCTAGCTACCTAGCTATAATACTGAGCCATTTAAATGTGATATTTTTGACCATGGCACTACTTTTTAGGTGTCTACTTGCTTATCGTCTGAAAAAAAAGGCGAATGTCCCACTGTTTGTCCTGCTTCTTTCTTTTAGCTCCTAACGTTAACGTTACCTTCATTTCATTTAAGCACCAGTGACAGTCGGACTGAGCGGTTTTTTCAAACGATGCCGCAAGCCGGCGTTTACGGGCTCAACCAAGTGTACAATCGAGGGGGGGTGGTCACACAGTTTTGTTTCCCTTGTTTTTCCTAAATTGAAAGTAAATCGGAAATAACAACAGATCCACTAGGGTACAACCATTACAGCTTTCCTGTAGCTCAACTGGTAGAGCATGGCGTTAGCAACGCCAAGATCATGGGTTCGATTCCCAGGGAAAGCAAGAGCTGATAAAATGTAGAAACTGTAACTTGAACGCAATGTAAGTCGCTTTGGATAAAAGCGTCTGCTAAATGCATAAATGTAAATGTAAATGTAAACCAGGGTTCATAAAAGGGGGGCATATCATATGTCACATATTACAATATAATAGGCCTATTATTGGGGGGGACAGATTGGTATTGGGACCAAAGTATATGGTGGTTACGCCCATGGCTGGACATGTTTGATAATAAAATGTTTAAAGTACAATCCGCACGAAATCCTGTTCCCCAGGCTGAAGTGTGTGTGTGAGCGCGCGTGCGCGGGGCTCCAAAACAAACAAGCAAAGTATACTTTGAGCTTCGGGCGCGTCCAAACGATCAAATACACACAAAGCATGTAAAAACGGCCGGCTTGGAGATTATTCACTTAAACCCAGTTTATGTCTTAAAGTGAACGAGAACAGTTGGGAGAAAATTGTGTGTGTCAATATTTTGTTTTAGTGACAGACTGGTGCTTCATTAATGTTAATCAAAGAACAAAATGCAAAGAGAAAATCACTCACAGCTCTTAATCTGAATAAAGTTATAGCTTTAAGCATTAATCTATCAATACATATAGTGAAAACTATGCAGTGTTCATTTACATTTGATCACTTTCAGATTTCATTTGTAGCTATTACTTACCTGAACATTCATGTTAGTAGACATTCATGGAAAAATTAAATCACTGTTTTTTTTTTTCATTTCATTTGTTATATGGTATGACAAATGGTATATTTGTCAGTTTGTTTAACTTTGTTTCTTTGTTCATGTTCTTACTGTATCTTATGTATATAAAACACTAAAACACAAATTGATGTTTTATATTCATTTGGTTGTATAATTAAATATTTATTTAACATTTCATAATATAAAGCAATGTTAATTAAGATGCTAATCTATCATATTAATATAGATGTATGTATATATGTATTTATATATATATATATGTGTGTGCGTGCGTGCGTGCGTGTGCATATATATAAATAAAAAAAAGTACAGATAAGAATACCGTTAAAGTACCGGATCGATAAGAGGAGTAATACCGTTAAAACCTTAACGATACCCATCCCTAATTAAAATACAGTATGAGCACAGACAGACCAGGTGTTTTTTTTTCCCTCTTTAAATACTTTTTTTTCATAATGTTTAGTGAAATTATTTGGTAGTCTGAGGTGGGATGGGGTCGCTGGATTTTTTTTTATAGGTTTAGGGGGGGTTGAGAAGCACTGCACTAGTGCATCCCTTCATTCACACACAGTGGAAGATCTGCTAAGAATCAGTGTAGAGGGGGCAAGTCTGGAAGATGTTGATGCTAGAGAGAGTGTGGCCGCTGATTTAGCCGAGGCCAAAGATCAAGAAGGACAAACTACAGGAGATGGCTATCCGAGGGGCATGTGACTGCAATGGAGGATAGTCCATAATAAAAAGTGATTTGATTTGATTTGATTTTAAGACATTGAGCCATGAGAGGTTCAGTTTGACACCCTTCAAACACTTAAATTAGATTTTATTTTTATTTCATTTATCTTGAGATGTTTTAACTTTAAATCTCTGCTCAGTGAAGCACTTTAAGCACCAACACTTTTTCAGTAAGTTACCTTTCTTGTAGAATTGTGCTTCAAATAAAGAACGTTATGTTGACCAGATTGTTAGTTAATTGTTTACTAGTCAATATTGCCTATACGAAAATTTGGGTGCACCTAACTTTTGTGCTGGTGCACCTAAGAAAAAAAGTTAGGCGCACCAGTGCAAAAAGTTAGTCTAGAGCCCTGCACACACACACACACCCACACTCACAGTTCTTGTCACATGTATTTAATTTTAATGTGAATCACCCTGAGCTAGTGTTATACATGTGTGTGCAGCAGGTTTGGAAGTTGCCTCCAAATACAAGAAAAGGTGTAAAAATATGCCCCCGCCCAATGCCCAGTTAAATTAGATCTGTTAGAGCCGTCGCAAACATGTTGCATGCGACATTACATTTACAGCAGATCTGCTCACGTTGAATCAGATTCCTCGTTACACATGGTTTGCAGTGTTGCGCATTATAATTGATTGCACACGTTAATTTAATCCCTGTTTAAATAACTGTTTTGTTTGTCATGCCACTGAAATAAGCAATGTGAAGCCTTTGTTTTCTAATCCGTAAAAAGCAATATATAAATTCAGAAATGGTTTTTAGCTTGTTTTTAGCTTGAATCTCATGTGCTTTCCCCCACAAAACATGCTATTAATCGACATTTATAATCATATCAGTTTTTCTCGATTGCTAACACACAATTCACCATTTTCTCACAACTATAAACACATTCTCAAAACTACACACCAACTTGTGCAAGATTCAAACTCTTCCAGGTCAAAGCCAAAAACATTATCTTCAGTCAAAATCAAACTTTGGCCTTGATGCTAAAACCTGCCAATTACACAGACTGCTCCACTGCCTAGAAAACACCAGTGAGATCAGCTCAAAACACTGCTACCAAAACCTTCTTTTGGAAACAGGACTCCTTTTGCTAGTCTGTCACAGTATATGACATAAATAAAGGGGTGCAGATGCAGTCAAATTCAGCAATAAACTTCAAGAAAGTTTACTTTCATTACACTACTGTAAAGAGATTTCACATGAAAAGTGCAAAGACCAAACAACTGAATATACAGTAAATACACGCTGGAATATACTGTCAGTTACATATACTGTAAATAAATAAATTCAGCATCCTCTGCCAAGTTGCATTACAGTATTTGTAAAATGCTTATTTGTTATACTATAGCAGTTTCTTAGGGTGAATCCCAATTCTCTGTTTTACCCCTTCCCCTTTGTTTTGCGCGTTCACGTGAGAGTAAGGGCTGTCCCAATTCTGGTTTTGATCGAGGGGTAGGGCTAAGGGGAAGGGGTAGATACCCCTTAAAACCAAGCATTTTCGTGAGCTTACTTGAAACCAAGGGGTACCCAGAACACACTGCGGCCAGATCATCCAGAGAGTCCCATAAATGGAAGTATTTTCGGCTTAAATAATTGATTTAAAAATGACGACTGTCTTGTTTTGTGCTCTACACAATTCTGTACATATATGTTTGCAACCATGTTCTTAATTGAAACGTTTAAAAAATCACTAGTTTTCTACGCTAATGTTACATTGCTGATTTGCACAACAGTCCCGCATTTCTCTGACTAGCCGTAAATGCATGTCTACGGTTTTAACTAAACTCCATTAGCAGCAAATTTCTTTTGATATCCGTGCATAACACTACTTGCGTTGGAGACATCGATCATGCTTTACATATATATGACGTACACTTGAACTATATATGACGTATCAGCCAGCTAGCGACGATGTGTGATGATATAACAGTAACCATGTGGTGTCTCATTTCATGTTTTCACCCCTAGCGCTTACCACTCGGTTTCGAGGGACAAGGGGTAGGGGTAAGACGAAGAGGAAGGGGTAAGACAGAGAAATGGGATTCACCCTTAGTCTTCTGAGAAAAGACTTCTCTGCCTTTAGACAGTCGTCTCTCAGTTCTGCACAAATACAGTACATGTAGTACAATCCAACAGTAATGAGTTTGAGTATTTACTGTACATATAATAATGAAAGTTGTCTCATCTGCAGTACTGCTGCTATGTACTGTATTTATATTGCATGTGTCAGTAGTATTGAAACCCTGTAGATGAGTCTGTAGGACATCTTCCCTCATGGTCAGTCCATGCAGAAGAACATGTCTTTGTTTTTCATCAGGAACGAATCACCTTCGTTTCTATTTTCTCCTCCTATCCCTCTTTGTGTCCCATTACCAGGATTAATTTTCCAAAACACATACTCACTTGTGCTCTTGTGCAAATCATCCTGAGATCCTGACCTGTATCATTAGTTGTGCTACTGAATGTTCACACAGGGATGAATGTGCACTTTTTTTGATGATTGAGTTAATGATATTGTGTGTTTGTGTTTTCTGAATGAACACCTGTGCAAAATGAATGAGTTTTTGTGTAGAGTTTTGCAGAATACACTGAGCAAATTGGAAAGTGTATGCAAACAGGTGAAATGTGTGAATGAATCAATTATAGTGTGTTAGCAATCGAGAAAAACTGTATTACAATATCAAGAGCAATAATCGACAGTCATGATATTGCAGCTTCACACTCTAATTAGTTTGGTTTTTAATTGATAGGCTATTTGCATTAAGCAGTTTTTGTCTTCTGCTCTGTCTTTGCAGAAACAGTGGCTTAGCATTGTGATAGATTTAAGTTTTTGACATAGAAAACCCACACAGAAACATGTAATAGTGTAATTATAAAAATTCCCCTCACATGGCTAAAAGAAATGCCCCTGAAATCAAGTCCAGGGGCAAATATTGTTTAAGTTCAGCTTGAGTCACTTCAAAGTTGATTCAGTTTATAATAGTAGTATTATTATAACAGGTCAGTCTTTGTTCTCGAATCATCGTCTTTAGAGGCCAGGAACACACACTGATCTGTCAGAGCTGCATGCGCATTCATCTCACACACCACAGCAGTCATTAAGACATGCCTTCGCTCTCATTATCTGTGATTAGTGTCAGCAGAAGTGTGAGGACTTGACTGTGGTGTTTGTGTGCAGCGCTGCGTCTACATTATCAGAGCTGGAGTCTCCTCTGAACGCACTGCTGGGGGGCCGGAGGCTGACCCTGCCCTTCTGTGGGATCGGACACTTTAAACAGGAAGTGGCTTTCGTTCAGATCGCGGACGGAGAGCATCTGACCACACTCACGCTCATGGCAGGTACACCACTCTGCATCCGCTCATCAGTACACGGTGTTCATGCTTCAGATCATGTGCCAGGCTGCCATTGGTCAGTCAGACTGATAGCCTCGCCCCCGTCTCAAAACATTGCTCGAGGGAAAAAATCCAAAACATTTATACATTTATAGCTAATTATCAATGCAATATCGTGGCTGATTATGCAGATACACATACTAGATATATATAGTTGTTGTCATCCTTTACTCGCCTTCGTGTCATTCTAGAACGTCTCAGTGTTTTTTGTCCTAACGGTGGAAGCCAGTAGAGTTTAAAACTGTTTGATTATCAGCTTTCTTCAAAATATCTTCTTTTGTGAAGAATGAAAATTCAGATGCATTGATTTAATATTTAATTATGATTACAGTAATATCGCATTACACACATGGGGGTATGTCAAATGTCATGTGACTGTCCTGTTGTCCGTGTTTGCAAGGCATCATGGTCAATCATTTCTAATGCATCTTCACAATGTTTCATCATGACTTTATAGCGCAGCTGCATATGAATAATCAGCCTGTACACTGGTATGTTAGTCATGAGTTGGTGTTGTCACGCTCGCTCTGTTCTGGAAGTGGATCTGCACATCAATTGCTTTTATCCAGAACACTGCTATTGCACCAGCTTGCAGGGTAAAAGTTATCAATTATTCACTACTAGCCTAAATATTTTTGCATTGCACCAAACCTAGTTGAAATATAACTTTATATATATATATATATATATATATATATATGCATAAACTATATATTTGATGAAGCATTGATGATGATGATGATGATGTTTGCACACATTTATATTCTACATTTAATAATTTCGCAGACGCATTTATCCAAAGCAATGTACAAATGAGGAGAATAATAGAAGCAATCAGATCATCGAGAGAGCAACAGTATACAAGTGTCATGACAAGTCTCAGTTAGTCTAGCACGTACGTAGCTAGTTTTTTTATTATTTATACATATATGTGACCCTCTCTGTGAAAACCCAGCTAAAGTCGATTTTTTTGTGATTTACTGTTTTCTACATAATATCATCCTTCATAAGGTAAAAAACATTCTGTGAAAATGTAACCTTCATATCTTCAATATTGACTGAGTAAGGCCATGTCAAAGATCGAAATTATAGTGAAATTAATGGTTGAAACCCAACTTTGATGCTTGTTATCTCAGAATTAGATTTTGAGACTTTAGCCTGGATTTCACAGAGAGGGTCACATTTATATAGGTTAGAATAGAATAGGTAAGTGTTAGTATTAGTTGGTCAGGTGCTGGGGAAAAATATAAGTTTTTTGAAAATGGCTAAAGACTCAGCTGTTGGAATTTATATCGGGAGGTCATTCCAGCAGCTGGGCACAGTCCAGGAAAAGGTCCGTGAGAGTGATTTGGTACCTCTTTGGGATGGCACCACAAGGTGTTGTTCACTTGCAGAACACAAGCTTCTGGAGGGCGCATACGTCTGCACTAGCGAGTTTAGGTATATCGGTGCAGCGCCAGTTGTTGTCTTGTAGGCACACATCAGTACCTTGAATTTGATACGAGCTGCTACGGGAAGCCAGTGTCGGCTCATTAAAGACCACTCTGGCTGCTGCATTCTGGATCAGTTGCAGAGGCTTGATAGTACATGCGGGAAGGCCCGCCAAGAGAGCATTACAATAGTCCAGTCTGGAGAGAACAAGAGCTTGGACAAGGAGTTGTGCGGCTTGCTCTGACAGGAAGAGTCTAATCTTCCTCATGTTGTATAAGGTAAATCTGCAGGACCGGCCGTAGTAGCAATGTGGTCTGTGAAGCTTAACTGATCATCGATCACAACTCTGAGGTTCCTGGCTGTCCTGGAAGGAGTTATGGTTAACGAACCCAGCTGTATTGAGAAGTTGTGGTGAAATGAAGGGTTGGCTGAAACCACAAGCAGTTCTGTCTTAGCAAGGTTGAGCTGAAGGTGATGCTGATGGTCCTTCATCCAGCTAGAAATGTCACTCAGACAGGCTGCAATGCGAGCAGCTACCGTCGGATCATCTGGTTGGAAAGAGAAGTAGAGTTGAGTGTCATCAGCATAGCAGTGATAAGAAAAAAACATGTTTGTGAATGACAGATCCTAATGATGACATGTAGATGGGTCCAAGCACTGAGCCCTGAGGAACCCCAGCAAGAAATTGTGACTTAGAAACCTCACCCCGAAGGACCTACCTGAACGGTAAGACTTGAATCACTGGAGTGCGGTTTCTGAGATGCTCATCATCATGAGGGTGGACAGGAGGATCTGGTAGTTAACTGTGTCAAAAACAGCAGACAGATCCAGGAAGATGAGTAGGGAGGATTTGGAAGCTGCTCTTGCAGTCTCAGGGCTTCAGTAACCGAGAGTAGGGCAGTCTCAGGGCCTCAGTAACCGAGAGTAGGGCAGTCTCAGGGCCTCAGTAACCGAGGGTAGGGCAGTCTCAGGGCTTCAGTAACCGAGACTAGGATAGTCTCAGGGCTTCAGTAACCGAGACTAGGATAGTCTCAGGGCTTCAGTAACCGAGACTAGGGTAGTCTCAGGGCTTCAGTAACCGAGAGTAGGGCAGTCTCAGGGCTTCAGTAACCGAGAGTAGGGCAGTCTCAGGGCTTCAGTAACCGAGAGTAGGGCAGTCTCATGGCCTCAGTAACCGAGAGTAGGGCAGTCTCAGGGCTTCAGTGACCAAGAGTAGGGCAGTCTCATGGCTTCAGTAACCGAGAGTAGGGCAGTCTCAGGGCTTCAGTAACCGAGGGTAGGGCAGTCTCAGGGCTTCACTAACCGAGAGTAGGGCAGTCTCAGGGCTTCAGTAACCGAGAGTAGGGCAGTCTCATGGCCTCAGTAACCGAGAGTAGGGCAGTCTCATGGCCTCAGTAACCGAGAGTAGGGCAGTCTCAGAGCTTCAGTAACCGAGAGTAGGGCAGTCTCAAGGCCTCAGTAACCGAGGGTAGGGCAGTCTCAGGGCTTCAGTAACCGAGAGTAGGGCAGTCTCAGTTGAGTGGCCGCTTTTGAAGCCATGGGCGAGAACATTACGTGTGCACCGCTCCTTGTTGTGCATGTCAAATACAATTGTCATGTAATTTTATTGTATCAAAATTTATATTGCTACTTTTTCATTTCAAAGACAGTTTCTGAATGTCAGTATTGTATTTCAGTGGACATTTACTGTAAGTTTACGGCAGGGTTCCTCAAATCTTTCTCTGGAGGGCCAATCTCCTGCAGAGTTTAGCTCCAACCCTGATCAAACTCACCTACCTGTGATTTTCTAATGATCTTAAAGACGCTGATTAGCGTGCTCAGGTGTGTTTGTTTAGGGTTAGAGCTAAACTCTGCAGGACTGGGCCAGATTTGAGGATGGCTGGTTTAAGGTTAGTTAAATTTACTTATGCGAGACAAAAGAAGTGTGTATTAAACTTTGCAGGAAAAAACATTCCTAGCATATAACGTGACGGTGCATTACTTTACATCGAGCGTGTGACCTGCTAGAAATGCTCTGCTTTAAAAACGGGTGGTGCAACTACATGAAGTGCAAACTAACTAGTAGTTTCTAAGTGTGGACTTTACTTTCCAGTTTAAGTCAGTTGTCTTCTGAATGGCTGGTGCAACCATACCCTGCTCTGATCAGGGAATGTTACTTTTAAAAGTAATGCATTGCAGTATTGCGTTACTCCATAAAAAGTAACTAATAGCATTGCTTTTTATTAAAAGTAATGCAATGCCGTTTCTTTATGCCATTTGGGCTGGGCTTGCTTATTTGTTTTTTAATAACAAAAAACACCAAAGTAATATTTTTGGCAACTGTAAAAGTGCTTTCACAACAAAACTGAAATGAATAAGCCTCAAACTGAAGGACACTTGCATTACTTATTTGAAAAAGTCATCTGATTACGTAACGCGTGTTATTTGTAATGTGTGTCCCCCACACTGTTTGATTTTTACAGCTGTCTTCAGCTGTCATAACATAAATCAAACTGAATTGAGATTTCCGGTATTCCAGTACTGGATTGATCAGATTGATAAGAGGAACTAACACTGGCTGATAATTACATGAGCACAGTGTTTCGGGTGC